>JANTPZ010000300.1:0-31094 GCA_025593235.1 Vachellia pachyceras | reverse complement strand
AACAACTACCGGGTTCGTTAGCATAGTCTCTGGATTAAAGTGTCCATGTGACTGCACCCGTCCCTGCCTAAGAATATGCAACAACCCCATCTCACTTTCCTTCTCCAGGGATACCCTTGTCTTTACCCGCTCATCAGTCCAGTACGTAAGGGCCTGCGCCTCATCACCGGCTACCAAATTTCCCAAAGGGAAATTTTCCAAGCAAAATATCTACATGATTAAAGACAATGACAATGTATGTTTAACAATCACAATACAAGCATCAGGAAATACAAGCATCCACCAACTGTCTTTCTTTCTTTCACCATCCCTTTCACCATCTCCCTTTTAAATCCCATTACAGCCTTGGAAAGTTCCGTCAAAATGAATGAACACCAATCAAAGGCACCCCACGCATGTTGCGTGAATGTCACGCACTTCAACACCCGCTCAGTGACATAAACGCTTGCGGATGGAGTCAACATGGTACCTAATGCAAAAATTACAAAATACAGCTCAAAATTTTCATCACTTTACTCCATCAACCACTCTCCTATCTTTTGGTATGGTAAACCCTTATACACTGTATACAGATAAACAAATTTGGGATCTTTATCCCCAATATTAACCTCTAACTTGTTCCCCCATGCGGTAAACCCATAAATCGTTGCACAACTGTAGGTCCTAATACTCGAGTTTCCCTTCTTATTGTCACAACATTTGTCACCGGGTCAAAACAGGTCATGAACTTTGCACACAAATCACGATTGATTTGTGTACAACAAACCTGTACAAGCTTCTTGAACCCTACGGCCTTGAGCCTTTGCATCAATTCTGGCCTCGTCTTTATATGATTGTACACCGTTATAAACTGTTTTGGTGCGCATCTTGTAAGAAAGGGCACCACAAACGTCTTCCCTCTCTGCGGACCTCTTATCTTCTCGGCCTGCTTGCTATATGAAGCCCTTTCCTTCTCACTCAATTTGTTCCATACATCCCTAACTTTCGCACTTACCCATATGCATGACTTCCCTTCTTTCGCTGGCTTCCCCTTCCTCTTACATTTCTGCTTATCTTTGAAATATTCTTCCGTGAATAAGTGGTAGCCTAAAAAATTTGATGACCCTTTTACTGCTTTACCCTTCTCCATCTTTTTTCCTGAAATACAACAACTTAACAACTTAACATTGTATTTTATGACTGTGCTTTGAAATTTTGAAGCCTTAATTATACCTTCAAACGAAAATATAACACATGGGCTTGGAAACTAGTAACAGCGAACATAGTCAATATCTAATAAACATAGTTAATAAATCTTGATCACTATCATGCGTTGTTTTAAGAAACCTAAGGAACATAGTTATTTTTAACCTCCCTTTTGCTTCAGTGATGCAGTGCAACCAAAGTAACAAATTGTCCTTCAAGCATCAAAATTAAGGAAACAAAAAACACCAATTTCCAACAGACGAGTCAATGAGAATAGAAGAAATAAATTTCAAATTAAACACATAAAAGTCTTCATTACAGAAATCTAATCAAAACAAAAACACTCTCATCCATTATCAGTAATTGGAAGCAAAACTGAACTGAGGCTGATTGCTTAAATCTAAATAGACAGGACAAAATCAATTAGATGTATTATATATATTTTTCATAATGCTGAGCATTTAGAATGGTTCAAGGATAAACCTCATTATCATGGCCCAGTCTCCACATTCCCTTTCAGCCTTCATTCTTCAGTGTGTTCATTGTTTGGCCATCTCTCTTGTCTCTCCCAATCCCATGCAACCTTCAATCCTTCACAAATCTCTAAACTGTGATATTCCATCCCTAATCTCTTACCTCACATGCACTCCGTCTCTACCTAATTTCTTACCCTCCCTCCCTGTTTTGTTTTGGTTATCATTCTACTAGAGCAGAGTCAAGTTTGATCAAGGTAAGCACCTATTAAGCACCTAAATTCTCAATTTAAATCAGCATTTTCATTTATCCAACAATATTGCAAGGGAATCCGCTTGCTAAAGCAACTTGCGAACAGAGGACAAATCAGAACGGACATTATGATTACAGCAACACGTATACACAGCAACGTACCGAATGGCTTTACAGTGACGAGAGTGACAGCTTCACGGCCACCAGAGCGACAGCTTCACGGTGAGATGGGTCGACAGCTTCAATCACTACAGCATCTCTGCGATTTTGGAAAAGCGGCAGCTTCACTCCACCAAAAGCGACGGCTACGGATTCAGTCCACCACAGCGACGGCAACGCCTTCACTAGAGTTGGGCGACGACAACGCCTTCATGAGAGTAGGGCGACGGCGGCGGCAACACAAGAGAGGCGACAGGCGAGAGGTGACAGGAGGAGGTTTATAAATTTTGAATGAATAGTTTTTGGAAGCTCCCCCCTTTTCATCTTTCGAACGCACAATGTGCCTAAGGGCAAAATGGACTTTACACATCTTTATTTAATCACAAAATGGTCCCATGGGACCTGAGCATAATTATCTGTTTATTTGGAACCATTGGTTATTTTTTGGCTTCCATGGGACCTATGTGTGATTTTCCCTTAAATCTATCAATCCATCTCAGCCATCCCATACCACTTTCGGGGTCCACTAATAATGCTGGTGCAAGGAAAAAAAACATACACTATTTTTTCTGTTGATTTGAAACAAAAAATAATAAACTTTTGAAATGATTAATTAATATAAATAAAAGAGCCCTAGAACATCCAAATCCACTAAATTATCGAACAACTGGAGCTAAAGATTGAGATTTTCTAAAAATTCCAAATTAGGTTTCTTAGATATATTCATACAAACTAGTTCCGAACCAACAAAATGCCAAATTGAGAAATGGTAAATCAACTCTCTTCATGCAGAACATTAAATTGAATTTTGATTCAATACCATGAAGTCAAGATGCTAATCTTGGAGCTTTCCATGGACTCTAAAACTCTCTTGCTACATGCTTGCTTCTCAAAGAAGATCTATGGTTCATCATCTATTTTCCCTCTTGATTCGTGTTTTTAAGTTTTTTTAAGATCAACTTTTAACTCTTCCTCAATCTCCTCAATCTGACATCTCTTTAGAAAAGTTACCTGGGATTACAAATCAACTTGCATGTCAACTATTTCTGGAAAAAAAAACAAACAAGTACCAGGTTATTTTTGGGAGCCTACTTTTGACCACCTTCTTCGATATTTTCTTCTGTTTTATCACTTTTATTTGTTCCCAATCATCCAGGCTTCCTCTTTCTTTTTTTAAGATGGATAATGAGATTGATCAGAATCTTTCAACATCTTATATATTTCTATTTCGATTAGTTTCAGCGATGCAGGTTGCAAATCCTGATAAACGGATGGTTAGAGCCTCTTCGGTCTGTGCTTCTTTTATTGTGATTGGGACTTGCAATGTTGATATCTTAACAGATTCTTACTTAGATCTTTGCCATATGGCAAACAGAGTAAAACTAAAGACTCTTTATTTATAAAAGTAAGAGGTAAAAATGAAACATTATCTTTAATTAATTAAAGAAGTAAAGATGGACTTGCCTTTCTAAAGGATGTGCATGTTTGAGTTTCTTGATGAGGCCGTACGTGGACGTGCATTGGAGCAGACTTGCTAACACTGTCCAGAAATGCTCTCAGGAAGATGAAGGAAGTAGGTAAGTTTATGAATTCAGGGATCTAATTGCTTGATATTTTGGTAGTATGCATGAACATGAGATAGCTCAGAGACAAAATTGAACATGGAAAACATAAAGGCATGTAAAACAACAATATTTGGCGTCTTTGAGTCTCATTTTTGCTGGATTTGAATTGATCAGGAAAGGATATTGATTAAATTTTTAGGTATTTCACCAGTTTTATATAACTTTCTATCATGCATCAAGCACAAAAAGACCAATGAAATAATAAAAATAATCTCTTGTATTCATAGTTGAAACGCACATAGGTACTATGAGATTATCAACTCACTCGTACACTTACAGATGAAAACATTCCATCTGGATAGATTAAAACCTACGTGGCAGCTGCTGTGTCAATTTTTTAACCTATGATATTTTAATTATTTTATAAATAGAGAAAACTATAATTTATTTTAAATTTTCCAACTCGTATATGGTTACATCTCTATCCTTTTCATCATAAGATGCAGGACAGAGTAAATCTAAAGGGATCGAAAAAGAGGAAAGGGGCACATCTTATTCTGTCTTCTCATTCTGAACATCTTCTCTCTTTTAGATCCACTTTCTCTCTGTTCCTTCCACCATTAAAGGAAGACCCGATATTGGCAAAATGTAGGAGCTTAAAAAAGTTGAGCACAATACAGTGATCTAGAAAGAGTGATATTCTTGGTTTCTTTGATCATCCATTGCAATGGAGAAGCAGGACTCGTGAGCCAATTTAGTCATCTTGGGTTCGATTTTACAAATGTAAGGAGAAGAATCTGCAAGAGGTAGTAATAAAACTGAAGGAGCCAATCCATCAGTTCCAGTGGGTTCACGTTTAAACCTCATTACAACCGACATATGAGTTATTTTGCCACCATAATTCTGCAGACTCATAAATAATCCCAATAAAAACAGAACATCATTTAGTTGAACAAGCAATGAAAGAGCAAGTAAAGTTTGCATCTTTGCAGTTGGGGAGGTTGTGGACAGAGAATTTACCATCTAATTTGTATTCATACAAGACCCAGCTGGTTTTTTCTCCATTTGGTGCTCTTCCTATGTAAAAAAACAAGAGTTTTCTTTTTTCCTACCAGCAACTTCCCCTTGTGGATCTCTCCATCTTATTCATATGAAGAAAATCTATAAATTGAAGAATAACCCATAGGAGAGACAAGTCAATCATGTATATAGGAGGGTCTATAAATAGTTAAACTTTTGCATATAAATGTATATTGATGAATTTCTTTCAAGATCTAGTATATTCACATATTTCAAATATAAATTTCTCATGATGATGTCACGAGAATCAGAGCATATACAAGTCGTTTACGCATTCTATAATAATCTTCAACAAAGTGAAGGGTTGATGGTTAGTTTGTATATACTAATATTTAATGAGATTTATCACTTTTTCTTCTGTTCTTTCTCTTTATTGATGAATATATAATTGATAGTATTTCCATAAGATGTTTCTCTTCAATGATTAATGCTTCTCATTTTGTAAAATTGATGGATATATATACATGTATGTATGTATTTTTGAGGAGTCTGTGTCCGAGAAACTCATGTACGTTATAAATATATTTTGTTTGTAATAGATATAAATATACATTATACAAACACACACAAGCACAAAGAAATAATTATAGAATAGCAATACTAATTATAGAATAGAAACTTATCACATGTACGTTATGAGCTGCTGATTGAAAATCCAAAAGTTGGAAACAATATGTTGAACAAATTACTGTCAAGAAATTATAAGGTCCCACTTGAGATTTTCACCCACTCGATTTTCATTCAATGGTTTAGAACATGGCATCAGACACCCTGTATCTTAAATATACCTTCGGTATTCTATTGATCTGATAGATAATAATCAACATGCCACAGAATATAATGTAGTCGATTTTATCCTCTTGATCTTCATCATCATTGCCAACAGCAGCTTTCTTAAACCTCATGGATATCTGTGAAAGATAAAATAAATACCAACAAAGTTAATAGTTTTTTTTAATCAAATTAAGCTAAACAAAGTACAATAAGAGGAAATGCAATGATTCAGACTCAAAGATCACAAAATCCTAATCAACCTCTTAAAAAAGGCAACACTAAAATCCAAAAAGATCCCAAAATGCTCTAAATCAAAGATAATATGATACCATCACAATTTGAGGAAGAAAGGTTCTATGTCTCAACAATCACCACATCCTAAAGACTAAACATCATCAACTCTCCAAAGGTATCACTGCTATGAACATAATCTTTTATGAAAATATGTGTTGAAAGGAGAAGCATCCACCACACACACACACTAAGGTTGGGGTTAAGACTTAAGACTTTGAATGATAATTTTGAATTAATGAGAAGCAGATTGTTTAAATTCAAATACATGTATTTATTTCTTTTATCTTTCAATTATACACTGTATATGATGGTATACATTGCATCTATATATTTTATTTCCTTTCCTCGTTTAGAGTGTTAGTGGATGTAAAAAATTATGACTATTTAATGAATGACATAAATGTTGAAGATTTATTTTCTTTTATTCTGCTTCAAATAAATAATTTTAAATCTTGGGTCAAAAAATAAATTAAGTTAAATATTTTATTGAGAAATACTTACATACTTTTGGAATGTCATGTCTCTGTGCTCTCTCTAATAAAAATATTTCAATTATCATTTTTTGTAGATCTCATGTATCTTGCATTGGTTAGTTACAAGGTACAAAAATAGTAAATTTTATTTCTTTTATCTCCTACATTTTTCTCATAACATACTATCTAAAGTATTAAATGTGCATCTTTTTTGTCCTTATGCTCCTATCCAACTTGATATGTATTAGCCTGAACTCCTGATAAATCATATAAATTAAAATAAGGTAGATTTAGAATACCAGATGCTCCATGCAAAAATTCAAATGTACATTAAAATAGTGAAATCCTTACAAAAAAAGTATTCTTATGAAATCTATTTCAAGAGATATTGTGACAAAAATTCAAACATTGAGTTCATGTAAAAAAAAATTTTTTGCTTCATTGATAAACATTGCACATGTGATAAAAATTGTGAAATCTGATGAAAGGTCGTTATTTAAAATTTAATTGGTGAGAAGAACTTAAATTCAACTAAATGAGGTTTTCTTTTTTTTTATTAAATCCTTCATAGTACTAATATTTTTTGTATATAAAAACATATTAGGTTTTGTAGCCAATAATATTTTTTAACTAGAACTTTTAACTAGGACTAAAACATATTAGGTTTTGGATCCATTCACTTGCTTCCCTTTTGCGGTTCTTATAACACGTGGTATGAATCGTGCTATGGTATTTCTCTTATACTATAAGAGCGTACGTCTTTTTGGATCATTCTATCAATACCGTACATACTTTTAGTCTAGATGTTCCCAACACCTAAACCAAAATTCTTCCTCCTCTCATATCTTATGTGATGTCAATGTTGAAGAATTTCTTGTCTGGTGACAAGCATCATGGAAGCGGCTTTCCATGATTCGATCCATGTTTTATGTGTGTGTGTGTATCTCATCTCGATATGTTACACGATTGTCGAGGTGACATAATTTGTATTTCTTCACTACCATATCAGCATTCTTGCTGCCTTACTGGTGAATACAAATGTCTCATCTTTGCATACTCCTCTTGAGTATCAAAGGCGGTAGCTTGTGTGAGAGAGCCTACCTCACCCGCCTGTATGACATACTAGACATTGTATACTTGTACATAGATACATGAATCAATGATAAGACATTGAATACTTTAATCACAAATTAAATACACAGTGTCTGTAATTCTATATTTTGCACATACCAATATCTCTTACATGTTTCTCAAATATTTCTTTGGCTATTGGTTTAGTCTGAGGATCTGCGACTAGGGGTGGAAATAGACCAGACGGCCTGTAAAGACCAGGTTCTTACAAGCCCAGGCTCAGGCCTATGCCACCTGTGTGGCCTGTTTATGAAAACAAGCCTAGGCTCAGGCCGCCTGACAGGCCTTTTAGGCTGTCAGGCGGCTTGGCCTGTTTCTTTTTTTTAATTTATTATATATTAGATACACGTTCAGCCGCTTCGTTACTCTTTTGGACTTCTAGGTTCAACAAAGTCCACAAATTTAGGTTCTAGCGACTAGCGACTAGCGCCTCTACTTCCTGCGACAGTGTTCCAGCCTTCCAGGTTCTAGTGCTCCTGCCGACAGCCAAGAATCATTCGTCCTACCGCCTCTGCCTCCTATCGCCAAGTCTTCCTGGTTGTAGTGCCATATCTGTTCTGTTTTGATGTTTATCTCTGGTATATTAGCTTGTTGACATTACTCCATTGTGTTATGCTGTTGGTTTGGTTTCTATCTTGCTGATTCAAAATTTTATTTCAAGTGTTCTTGATTCCAGATCTGAGTTTTTTTGGATGATTCCAGATCTTTGTTATTTCAAGCATTCTTTATTTCAAGTGTTCTTGAGCTAAAATGATTCCAGATCTTCATTTTTTCCTACCTTTATTTTTTTCCAACCTTCATTTTTTCCAATTTAGTTGCTGTTATTTTTTAATGATTCTACATATTTGTTAAATTCTAGATTTTCCCAGAGGGATGCAAAAGAGAGATTGGAGTTGGTGAGGAAGAGGAAAGCGATTTTGGGTTTAGGATTTGTGGTGCCTAAGCAGGAGGTGGTGGAAACAGAATGGGCGGTGCGTGATGCTCTAGTGAGGAGAGCAAGGTCATCGAGGTCATCGAGATGGTGAAGGAAAGGTGGGGAGGAGGGATGATTTGTGATTTACAATTTTTTTTTGTTTAGGCCTGAACAGGCCACAGGCCAGGACAGGCCAATAATAGGCCTAGGGTCAGACCAAAAAAAAAAATGGCCTGCGCACAGGCCACAAGCCAGGCCAGATTCCATCCAAACAGGCCAGGTCTATTTGGGGTGGAGCCTGACCTAGCCTGGCCTATTTCCACCCCTATCTGTGACCATACTCTTGTTCAAAATGTGTTATACATTTATCCTTATTTGTGCTGCATAATCTCTCACAAAGTTATACTTAATATCAATGTGCTTAATCTTGCTATGATATTTGGGGTTTTCGCATAGGTTATGACTGCAGTATTGTCACAATATATTAACACTGGATTTGTACTTTCATTTTCATATCCAAGGTGTTCAATAAACCTTTTCAGCCATATAGCCTCTTGCACTGTCGCAGTGCAAGCACAAACTCAGCTTCCATTGAATGCAGGGCTATGCACGTTTGTTTCTTGCTATTCCAACTTACGATGCCATTATTTAGCAAGAAGGTATAACCTGAAGTTGACCTTCGTTCAACTTCATCTCCACCTACATCAGTATCGGAGAATCCAAGAAGCCGCAATTCGCTTCCTTGATAAGTTAGTGCATAATTCGTTGTACCCTTTAAGTATCGCAAAATCCTTATCACAGCTTTCCAATGTTGTTCGCTAGGATTTGACTGGAACCTACTTACTAGTCCAACCACAGAACAAATATCTGGTCTTGTACACATTATTGCATACATTAGACTTTCAAGGGCACTGGAACTCTTTCCATTCATTTATTAGATGACTTAATTTTGGGACACATTTCAAGATTTAGGCTAATTCCAGTATCTACTAGGGTGTCTAAGGGATTGCAGTTACTCATATTAAATCTCTCGAGAATTTTCTTAATGTGATTCTCTTGTGAAAGAGATAGAACTCTCTTTGAGCGATCCCTTTGGATTTTAACTTCAAGTATGTATTCTGCTTCTCCCATGCCTTTCATCTCAAAATTCGATGACAACTATTTTTAAAAGCTAATATCGAATTTAGACTATTTCTAACTAATAGTATACCGTCTACATATAATGACAACATCACAAAGTTATCATCAAACAGCTTAATGTAGATGCAGTGGTCTTCTTCAATCATTTTAAAATCGTATGAGGTTATTGCTTTGTGAAACCTTATGTACCACTGCTTGGATAATTTTTAACTTACAAATTTTGCTCTCTAAGCCTTTCTTTACGAAACCTAATGGTTATTCCATATAGATTTCTTCATCTAAGTCTCCGTTTAGAAATGCAGTTTTCACATCCATTTGATGTAACTCCAAATCTAAACTATTTAGTATTGCCAGAATCAGTCTTATGGAATTAAAACATACAACAAGTGAGAAGGTGTCCTCATAATCGATACCTTCCCATTGTGTATACCCATTCGCTACTTGACATGCCTTATACTTTGTAACACCTCCTATTTCCCCTATATGTTCAAATGAGATCACTTTTGAACCACTCTTGGGCCTTAAATATCCGGATTTGACCTAAAATTATGAACTTGGATTTTCAAAAAATGTAAAAAAATGTTGTTACTATTCACCGGTCATTTTTTCAGATTTCTGGCCCAAATTTAAAAAATCATAATTAATTCTTGAAAAATTGAAATGGAGTGTTTTGAATTTCTAAATTTAGCTTATTAAGTGACCTATAGGAGAAAAATATTATTGGCCCAAAAACTTGCCCATTTGAATCAGTTTATTCTAAAAGCCCACGCTGCTCGAATGGTCATTGTCCAGTTTTCCAGTTTTAACCTTAAACTTTGGAAAATCATACCTCTTAATGTACACATCCAAATTTCACAAAATTTATATAATTTTAAAGCTTGGGATGTGTAGTTTCTGTCTGGAAAGTTTTAGCTCAATTAGAGCTCATTTGCTATTTTTAATTCCGACGTGAAACAGATTCATTTTTCAGGGCCTTTGGAACCCTTCAACTTTGAAAACCAATTTTTCTTAAAATTTACCAAACCTCTTTTTGGTCCATTAACCCACCTCTAACATGCATGATTATTACTTTACCATTTCTTGTTACTTTTAGCCCATTTTCATGCATGCACTAACACATATTCTCATGATTCTTTTTGTAGAGGTTTACGGTTACAACCATAACAACAACTTCAAGAGAGTTAGCAACTCAAATATGTACACAAAACCATGCAAGCAAGAGCAACTTCTTCATGCATCAATAATATTTTCATTACCCTTGCTTCAGCTTGCACCTACATGGTTAGTGGGTGGGGAATGAGATTTGGGAATCCCAATGATAAAACTACATAATCAAATATTGTAAATGTGCATACATAACTTTGATGCATGTGTATGAACATATAAACATGTGACACATCAAACTACACTTTATCAAGCATATGGCCATAGCATAAAAGTCACATTTCATACACAAACCATGCACTTTAATCATCATAAAAGTTCATGTAACATTCACAACTCATTTTTATAAACATAAGAGGAGCTTAGTAGTCTTGCTACCTTGACTTAGCTTTCCTTTTTCTTGAACTTTAAAGTTTTCTTGGGTGACTTTCCAATAGTGTTCTTGGAGATCTTAAAACCCTAAAGATCATGGCATAACATCCATGTAAATACACAACCAACAAAATGCCATAAACTTGTAAAAATGCATAAAACCCCTTTTTGGTTTTTCAAGAGTCCTACAAGTTCCAAAACTTGGTTTTATGGTTTGTTAAGCTTCTAAAATTCATTCCTTAACTTTACCCTACATAAAACATAATTTTAAAGCCAATGGAACAATCAAAACACTCGAAAACTCATTCCTTCTATTTTTTTCCTTGCTGGCCAAGAAGAAGAAGAAAAAGGAAAAATGGGTTTTCTCAAACTTCCAACATGTATGCTTGTGTATTCATGCTCTCAAAACCACTATCCATACATCAAATAACTCAAAAACAACATTTCCCTTATTGTCAAAATGGCATCACCTTCATCCCCTAAACTTAAGGTTTTCACAAACTTTCTACAACCAACAAAACAACTATCAACAACCAACAAGCTAGCTTTTACTACTCAAGAAAGAAATTGCAACCATTTACTACCTTTAAAACCTTCTCTTTTCCATTTTTCAAACTTGAAACCCTAACTTTTCATCTTCAAAAAGAGGTCTTTGATCAAGAAATCCATCCATTAGAAAGGTAGTAGAAGTTGCAAGGAGTAGGAAATGTAAAGAGTTGGTTGCTTGAGACTTTACCTTGCTTGTTGCGCTTGCTCTTCTTCCTCTTGAGAGCTTGAGAATGGAGGTTTTGGGAGCTTAAGGGAAGAGCAAAATCTGATCAAGAAGAGAGGGTGAGAGGGCATAAGTTATGAGGGAAGAGAAAGGAGAGTTTTCTAATTTAATTTGCCTCTTGAAATAATGTGTGATGGAAATTAATTCTTGGAGGCCAAGACTTGATTCACTTGGTTGAGAGAGTGCCACTTGTCCTCTTCTTGTTTACTTAGTAAAAAGTGACTTTTGGCTTCCTCTAAAAGTCTGGTTGGCTGATTGGTTCCCCGGGCTATCCGGTTACTTGATCCGATGTCACGCATTTCCGTAAAGTACCCTTTACACGGTAACTATCTTTTTATTTTTTCGGAGGCTTTCTCTCTCATGTGGTGCCATTCTCTAGGCCTCCTTACCTAGGTGGTGTCATGTCATAGACCAAAGCATCTCTTGTTTTCCTCGTAAATGGTCAGGATTCCTCGATTTGCATGCAACACCATAAAATGGGCTTCCGATAGCCAATTTAACCTAAGCGCATGGAAAAATTCTATATTTTTCCCTAATATTCTAGCCTTTTTCCATTCCTCAAAATTCTTCCCAGATTTTCCGTAATTAATTTTTAAGAAAATACATTTTCAGTGCTTTCGGGCATTGTTGTTCTCTGTACTTTGAAACTACGCGCATCGGATAACGGGTAATAATTTTATTAAATACTTTATAACCCAACTAAACTTTTCTCAGTTCAGGTCTTCGGCATTTGAGAACTCCTGGTACCTCAAATAATTAGTTCCCAGTCGTCCTTAACTCCAAAATCCTTTATTTACAAAAATGCCACTACTTTTTCTTAATTCCACTTTACTCTTTCTTGACTTTGATATTTTTTTGTCAACTTTGACTTTTGGGTTGACTTTGAATTTTTGTTGACTTTTGATCAAATTACCAAAATGTCCTTATTATTTGATGACATTTTATGCCCTAGGCCTTTTTAATTGAAATGACCATTTTACCCTTATTAAATAAGCCAAATGACCATTTTGCTCTTAGCCATTTTTACTTAGAATCCTTAAGACTAGGGACTTAGTCAATTATGATCTTTATTTCCTTTAGGAATTTTCCTTTCTATATTTCCATATCCATGGCATTAAATCATCACATAATTTACCGGCTTACCCTCTATTTCCACTAATAGGAATATACAGATATTACATACTTGTTAATTGATCCATCCGCTTTTCTTTTTATTTTGAGAACCCACTTATTCCCAATGATCTTTCGACCTTTTGGTAGATTGACAAGTTCCCATACTTGATTCTTTTTCATTGAATCAATCTCTTCTTCCATTGCATTCTTCCATTCATCCTTACATAGCACAACAAAGCTTCTTGTACAGAACATGTATCATAATCTCCATCCAGAGTGACCATGAGTGCTTCCCCCTCTATTAAGGAGCGCCTCTTTTGTATATTTTCCCTATCACTCTTTCTTGTAGAGACCTCTTGTCTCTTTCGTTTCTTTTGTCTCGGCATTTGTAAAGGCCTTTCTGAGCCATTTAATCTCCCACTCATATCGATATATTGAGACGATTGGGGATCATTAAATCAATCTACACTACCTTGTTCTTGTGTTTCATAAAGATATACTGTTCGATCTATCTCTACTCTGCCAGAAAATTCACTTTCCATAAATACAGCGTCCCTTGATTCAATTTCAGTTACAGTTCTATCTTCGTTTTTAACCTATGAAATGTATCCTTTGATTCTTTTGAGTATCTTATAAAGATACATTTCTTTCCTCTAAGACCCAACTTCCCATATTTATGGGAATCATCAGGAACGTAAGCAACCAACCCCCAGGGTCTTAAGATACTTAGATTTGGCTTGCGTTTCGTCCATAACTTATAGGGTGTGGAAGTAATTTTTTTTAAGGGTATACGATTAAGTATAATGGTCGATGTTAATAAAGCATCATCCCAATATGAAATTGGCAGGTTTGCTTGAGCCATCATCGACCTAACCATGTCTAGAAGAGTTCTATTTCTTATTTCAGACACTCCGTTCTGTTGTGGAGTGCCTGTGATATTTAGTTGTCTAATTATCCCTTTTTCTTCACAGAGCTTTTTGAACTGTTTGGATAAGTATTCACGACCTCAATCAGTATGTAATGCTTTAATTTTATGTTTCATTTGATTCTCCACTTCATTTATGTATTGTCTAAAACACTCTAGTGCTTCAGACTTATATGATATCAAATAGACGTGATTATATCATGAAAAGTCAACAGTAAAAGTAATGAAGTACCAAGCTCCGACCTAGCCCTCACACTCATGGGACTGCATATATCAGAATGGACCAAATCTAATGGATTTTCAGCTCTAGTTCCTGTACCGAAAGGTTTTCTAGTTGCTTTCCCAGCTAGACAATTTTCACACAAGGCCATTTCCATGTTTGGAACTTCACCTAGTAAACCTTCTTTTTCTAGTTTAATCATTCGATTCTGACTTATATGCCCTATTCATATCAACATATATATTAGAGGAGCTAATGAAATAGTCATATAAGTTGAAATCACCAATAACATCCATAACAAAGAACTTTCCTAAGAGAAAAGTGAAACCGTAAAAGGTCCCGTTGCTAAAAGTGTCAGTAACTTTGCCATGAAAGTTCACATCAAACCCATAATTCAAAAGACATAGTACAAAAACTAAATTCCGTCGGATGTCCGGTGTTTGAAGCATATCATGTAAGATTAAGGTCTTTCCACCATGCAGAGCTAATCTGCAAGTGCCTATACCTTTGACCTCGATCTTTGCGTTATTGCGAACATAAAGCCATTTGCATTGATGCGGTAACTGACGGTAATCTACGAAGGATCCTCGATCCTTCGTTACATGGTATGCTGAGCCTGAGTCTTTCCTCAATCATTTCGCTCAAGACAATCCCTCATGAAAAGACTCGATGACCCAGTACCATGCCTTATTGCACCATAAAATGACACTTTTCCCAATTGAGTACTAAATTGGTTTCTTCACACCTCTTCAGCACCGCATTCAAATTATCTAAACAAGAGTCAAAAGATGGCCCAAACATAGAGAAGTCATCCATAAAAACCTCAATGATCTTCTCAATCATATCGGCAAAGATAGACATCATGCACCTTTGAAATGTAGTCGGAGCATTGCAAAGTCCGAGTGGCATTCTCCTGAAAGCAAACGTGCCATATGGACAAGTAAAAGTAGTCTTCTCTTAATCTTCTGGAGCAACTGCAATCAGATTATACCTAGAATACCCATCCAGAAAACAGAAGAATTCTTGCCCCACTAACTTGTCAAGCATCTGATTGATAAAGGGTAAAGGAAAATGATCCTTTTCTAGTAGTACTGTTGACCTTTTGGAAATCCATACAAACCCTCCATCCAACTATTGTTCAAGTTGGAATGAGTTCATTGTGGGTGTTAGCCACTACAGTCATGCCTCTTTTCTTAGGGACACATTGTACTGGGCTCACCCATGAACTATCAGAAATAGGGTAAATAATACCAGCAAAAAGCCACTTGATAATCTCTTTCTTTACCACTTCTTTCATAACAGGATTCAAGCGCCTTTGATGTTCACTAGAGGGCTTATGATCATCCTCCAATAAAATCTTATGCATAAAAATAGAAGGGCTTATTCCCTTAATATCAACGATAGTCCACCCAATTGCACTCTTGTGCTCTCTAAGAACTTGTAGTAACTTCTCTTCTTATAACTCATATAATCTAGAAGAGACAATGACCGGTAACGTGTCAGAATTCCCAAGATCAGCATACTTGAGATGGTATGGTAAAGGCTTCAACTCAATAACTGGAGGAACATCAATGGATGGCTTCAAGGGACTACTCAAGGCATCAGCTACCTCAAGTGGTTCAACTATTCGTTGTCTTGGATATGGAAATGCTTCCAACCGAAAAACCTCTTCAACTTTTTCATCCACTTCTTCACAACCCTTTTCGCCAACCAAGAATGCCTCTAAAGGGTCTTTAATCATGGAGGCATAAACATCTTGGTGAATAACAAAATCCAGTAGATCAATAAATGAGCAATTCGCTAAATCATCATGAAACTTCAGGGCCTTAGGCATGTTGATGATCACTTTCTCATCATCAGCCCTCAAAGTAATTTCACCCTTCTCTACATCGATGAGAGTCCTTGCAGTAGCTAAGAATGGAGGTCCGAAGATGAGAGGAATATTACAATCAATTTCACAATCTAACATAATGAAATCAACTGGAAAAATGAAACTTTCCACTTTAACCAGGACATGTTCAATGATACCTTTTGGCTGAGAAGTACTCCGATCTACAAAGAGGAGAGTAATAGTAGTAGATCATGGCTCTTCTAGACCCAATTGATTAAAAACAGTAAGGGGCATCGGGTTCACACTTGCACCCAAATCACAAAGAGCTCTACCGTGGAAATTTGTCCCAATATTACAAGGGATTGAGAAACTTCCAAGATCCTTAAGCTTAGAAGGTAACTTGCTTTGAATAACCACACTACTTTCTTCAGTCAATGCCACAATTTCGTATTCACTGAATCGTCACCTTTTAGATAAAACATCTTTCAGAAACTTAGCGTACTTAGGCATACTCTCTAATGCTTCAGCAAACGGAATGTTGATGTGCAGTTATTTGAACATTTCTACAAACTTATTAAATTGAGCATCTTCTTCCTTTTTCTTGAATCTCTGAGGAAAAGGAAGTGGAGGCATCACAGCAGAAATGGGTATCTTTCTTTTGTTCTCATCAATCATCTCTTGTTCCACTTTCTTGCCTCTAACCACATCATCTGACCTTTCTTTAACTGGCTTCTTTTCTGAGTTTCTTCCTCTTCCATCATAATGTCTTCACAAAGAGAGTCTTCACCAACACTTTCCAAACCCTTCGTTCATTCGCCTTAGAGGTAGACTTAATAGTGGTAGGCAAATCAGGAATCACCTTGCCACTTCTTAGATTGATTGCATGTCATTCCTCTTTTCCTTCTCTCTTGAGGTAATGAAAAGTAGTTCATGGGAGTCCACTTCTCGGTTGTTGTGAACTCAAGTGTGAAACAATCTGGCCTATTTGAACTTCAAGATTCTTGATTGCCGTGTCATGAAGAGCAACAATGCTTACTAGGCCTTCTTGACCTTTGAGAAGTTGCCTCAGAAGTTAATTTGTCTCAGAATCACTCTCTTTAGGCTTGTGTGAATACTCAAACCCTAGGGAATGCATTAATTTACTTCCCAACGCATAGTGCTGAGGTGGGTTCTCACATGGTCCATTTCTCCATGAAAAGTTCGGATGATCTCTCATACCCTTGTTATAGGCATTAGAGTATGGATTTCCATGAGGATATCACTTTTATTCTCACCCAAGTAATGCACAGACTCCATCGTATGAGGGCAATCCTCATGAGAATGCGCTCCACCAAAAATTTTGCAAGACACATGTAAAGCTTGAACATAATGAATACCCCCGGAAGAATTCTTCTCCAACTTCAACTCAAGCTAATCAAACCTCTGAGCCATCACTTCAAGATGAGCAGAAATGTCTCTGTATACATTGAACCCACTTGATTTCCCTAATTCCTTGTATGATTGATACCATGAGCGTGCCTTATCGGATTGCTGCAAGGTACTAGAGGCAATGTCTTCATACAACTGATGCACATCCGAAACTCTCATCTTGCCAATCCCACCATTGGATGCATTGTTAAGCATATTAGAAGTGGGGACATCTAATCCAGCTGCAAATGCTTCTAGCAATACATACATCTTATGTTCATGATTAGGGCAATTTTGTCACATTTCCTTAAATCGCTCCCATGCCTCATGAAATAACTCCCCTGGCTCTTGTTGAAAACCCAATAATTCAGCTCTTTGAACAGCCCTTCTGCCTCTAGAAATAAATTGTGCCTTGAACTTAGATGCTAACTCATCCTAAGTAGTGATGGAATTAGGTGGCAAAGCTATAAGCCACACTCTTGCCATCTTATCCAAAGATAAAGGAAAAGGTCTTAATCTCAAGGCATCAGAAGTCACACCTTGCTGCTTGAAATTCTCACAAACTTGCACAAATCGAGTTAAATGCTCAGTGTGATCTTCATTCTGATTTCCTAAAAAAGGTGAATCATTTGAAGTATTTGAAACATAACCGGCTTCATCTCAAAGCTTCTAGCAGTAATAGCCAGAAATTGGATACTGAATTGGTAAGTAGTATGATCACACTCCAGATACTCATCCAAAGTCCGATCGGCATCATCATCATTACGATATGCCATGTTGTGGTATTGATTTGGATGTGGCAGGGTAGGTTGCTTTGGTACTAGAATATGCCTCTATCCTTCAAGTTGTAAAAGCGGAGCTTGTTGTTAAATAGGAAGACCTTGAGGAATAGGACCAGGTACTGTGTCAAAATCCTCTGACAAATAGTCTTCAACTAACCCGTCAGCCGCAACTTCCTAATTAGTTTGCATAAGGCACGAAGGTACCTACAATCACGAAAATCAACAACCAAGTATCAAACTTATCAAAGCAAGAAAGGAAAAGAAAAAGAAAACACAATCGTAACCATTAACACAATAGCATTAACTAACTCTAATGACTTATGCCGTAGTCCCCGGCAACGGCGCCATTAACTTGTTCGCCGTCTCGCTTACCACAAGCGTACAGGTTGCAAGTAGTATAAAAATATCGTTCTCACAAGGACTAACGCACAAGTGAGTTAACCAATGCAATTGTGCAATTAATTAGGTTGAGTGAAATCAATTGAGTAATTTATATCCTAAGGTTTTACTAAATTCAAGAAAAACTAACAATAAAATGAGGAAGACAATTTGGAATTTTAATTCAAAGATTAAAGGTGCTTAGGATTATTTTTCACCATTGCAATTCATGAGATTTAAATACTTACAATTCTATTAGTGATTAGATGACATGATATGCTTGTCTAAGGTTTAAAAAGCAATTGATTAAGCTTTCTCAAGTCATAACCAAATTAATATCATCATTTAACATGCATAAACTCTTGCTACAGTTAAAGAAAAATAATTATTACGCAACAACCTTAATATGACAATGCTAGGTTAATAAATATATCTCTATGTTACTAACAAACCGTCCATTTGATCATTTAAAATTCAAGTCTAGCATAATTTTATCCAAGTCCTACAATTAAATTAACTTTCTCAAGCTTAATTCAATTGGACAAATCAATCTAAGTGGTGGCCAATCAATTAGAAGCATTAGGCACAAGATAAAATTACCATATAGTTGTCACTAATCACCAAAGAGAAAATTATCCAATTTCAATCCATGCAATGGTTTAAAATAATCCTAGAACAAATCACTAAGCCACTAAACATTTTAACCACAAGAGCAAAGCATTGAGGAATTAAATTTAAAGAGAGGATAAAGGAATTTAAACCAAACAATGCCTACAGCTCCTCAGCAACTAACTCTCTCTGGTTCATTATTTGCTCCAAGATCTGCTTTCTTTATCCTAAGCACAGTTGACGCCTTCTCAGCTCTGCCGCTGAAAATGTTCCTTGTTGTTCTCCCAACTCCAAGCGTCATCGCTTCTTCTATCGCCTTTGTCTGCCGAAACTGTTGCTCGAGCACTGAACCCAAAACACGCACCAGCGATGCTCTTAGCACAGCAGACGACTCCTCTCAGCTAAACCAGCTCTGCGACGCCTCCATCTCTGCTTCTCATGGCTCTCTCTGAAACTGTCGCTCTCCTCTGCTCTTTCAGCTTGTCGCAACTATTCCAGCCTGTTATTTCTTGTCGCTCTTTGCATCTTTTTCTAGGTTTTCATGTCTTCAGCTACTCATATGACGTCGTCTCCTGTGTTACTCATTAAAAGAAAATGCCTATATAAATAATATAGTAATAATAATGATAAACCAAAATCTATTTTTTAACTTTATTATAATTGAAATAAAATTCCCAAATCATGTGGTAATTCCAAATCTTATCAAAATCTTTCTTAAACCTTTAGTTTTGCATTAATAACTCCCCAAAAGTAACAAAATATATCTCAAATTGAAGTAAAAATTGAAGAGATATCACATCCTTCCTACATTTTCCACGAAATTTCTTGCCCTTCTTAAAATCAGGCTTGGCATTGGAAGGGCCTACATCCTCGGTCTAATAAGCATGCCCAGAAGTCTTATATGCCTTCAGGTGTTCATCCTTAAGCTCAAGGTGCTTCACAACATCATCAAAAGTTATGATGTTATCGTTACGGGTTAAGTTGACTTTCATATGTTCCCAACATGGGAAGTGATCTGATTACGCCTGCACTTGCTGCTCATCAATCAGTGTATTTCCAGCTTTCTGGAGCTCTCTAATCATGTTTGACATGTCTCAGAGATGCTGCTTCATGGGTGTATTACCCCGAAGCTTATATGTGTCAAACTTGATTGTCAACTTCCTAAATTTGGTGGTTGACGTTTTACCAAAACCGTCTCTGAGAGCTGCCCACATGGTATATGCATTTGGATGTTTTTCATACTAACATATTAGGTCATTTTCCTTTCTTCTCAGCATGGTGATTCTTGAAATACTATTATTCTTTTTCTAAGCCTAGTATAACTCCAAGTTCCTCCTATATTGGGATGTAGTCCCAGCTTCAGGCTCCACAAAAAACGGTGTCAATGGCTCAAGGGCATCCTGTTCCTCCAATATATATTGCACTTTGTAGTGCCAAATATCCCACTTGTCACCATTCAGCTTATCCCCTTTATTCAATTCGGCAACTATGATTTCTATTGCCATTTCCTAGTATAAGGTGACAGGGTATTTTATCAACAGATGTTTTCACATAGAGCTGAGTTTTTAGCAATTATGTAGCACATCATAGTATGCAATGTCTTATACTTATATTATTCTTGAAAAGAAAATAATTTGATCACTAGATCTGCAATTAAGAGCCATCACACAAACACTAGTAACTACATTATTTTCTTTCAAGAATTTTATATAAGTACTTCTTGAATCATCAACTTTTAGAAGTCTCGTTTTCTAAAAAGCTCCCACTTATCAAAAGTGTAATAAGATGACATATCATGTGAATAACAATAACGATTTCACAACAATTCACATAAACTCAACATGTCACATTTCGCAATGCATTTAGTCATAACCATACACCAAGTCATGTTTTAAACACATTAACAAAACATAAAGGGTAAACCCATAAATCTAAAGCACAATATATATTTAAATATTTGCAATACAATAATCAAATATTTATTTCCTCAGTCTTTTAGAAGTATTGATTTTCATTCAGCATAAATCTCGTTGTTCTCTTTACTGCATCAACCCACATGGTTGATAATATGAATGTGCCTGCAGCTCTAACTGCTGCACGATACTTCATCATGACATTCACATAGAATTATGCAGTTTCATTATCAGTTATGCTGTCGACATAGTCGCAATGATGGCAGATATGATTTGTATATTCTTAGCTCTAACAATTCTTATTGCATCATATTTAGCTATTATCGTAGCCATAGTGGGGGATAAAGGTTGGTCGACCTCCTCATCATTACTTTAAGGCTTTGAATTGATGAGAACGAGGACTTGGGACCTGGGTCGGAGCAAACCTCTTGAGGCTCCTCTTGACCTCCCTCAAGGTTTTGATTAGGATCCTCTTCTGGATACTCTTCGGGGTCTTCCTCAGGTTCCCTCATCAAGGTCATCTTCAAATGGTTCCTTCTCAAAATCTTCTTCAAATTCTTACACAGGATCCACGTTAGGAATATGTTCATCCAAATATTCAATGTACACTGATCCGTACTTAGGGTTTTCGTTAAGAATATGTTCATCCAAATATTCAATGTACACTAAACCGTAAGACAGTGTTTCTGTGCTATCTGAGATTTCTTATTCCATTTGATTTTTCCAATAAAAGATGAATTTAAAATTATCATTTTAGAAAAATTTTCAAGAAATCTTTTAAGTAAGCACTGATTTTCTTCCCAAAAAAACAGATCCTGAATTACCTCTAAAATATGCAATAGTATATCAAAATGAAGATCTTGAATTTTAGGATTTTTAGGTGTCACATTTGGAGGTCATATGCTCCTACACGCGACCCAAGAAGATGAAATCCTGAAAAATTCGAAAATAGAGCAAAACCCACTCTCGACGGAGGCGCATGACGTGCACGCGCCGCCTTGGGCGAGCCTTTTTCGACCACGCGCCAGTCCATCAATTTCAATGCGTCTCCATGATTCTGATAAAGTTGTCCACATGTCACACAACCCTGCCACGTGGCCTCACTTGCCACGTGTCATCTTCCCCTTTTCTTAAAATTTAAATATTATAATTTTGTTTTTTAATATTTATTTTTTTCCCTTGGCGAAAATTCCTTCTGGCTCAGCTGGCAAGGCTTCCGTCTTCCATCCTGTGGTCTCGGGTTCGAAACTTGCTTGCGGTGCTCTTTGACCCCTTTTTTATTTTGTGTTAGGCCTCTTTAGCCCAACAAATTTTTTTTTAAATTTTTTTGGATTGGGCCTCTTCTGGCCCAATCAATAATCCTTTTTTTGTCTGATTTTTTTATCGGTTTGGGCCTCTCTGGTCCAACCCGTACGTAACATTTTGTTTTTGGGATTGTGACTCTCTTGGCCCAAGCACTATTTCCTTTTTTTGTTTTTCACGAATTGGGTCGGGTAAATCTACCCGATTTTGATCCGAGCTTCTGACCCGGTCGACTCCTCCCATGCACCATGCCACCTTTCCTTTTTGGAGGGGTACTATTCATCGTCTCCTTCTGCAAGCCGGGTCTGTTTGACCCGCACGGACAAACGGGTTGGGTCCGACGGACCCGCCACATTTTTCCATCGTATCTTCTCCGTCCGACGTCTATTTTTCGCGTTCTTAGTGTCTATTTCTTTGTTTTGACGAGATCTACACAATGGGAACACTTTTGGTGCCTAATTCTTTCTCTTTTTCTGAAAAATGCAATGGAATTTGTAACTCATTTTTCTCCATAACTCCGTCGTCCGGTGTCCATTTTTCACGTTATTGGTCTCCACGTTCTCGTCTTGAAGAGCTCTACACTATGGACATGTTTTCTAAGCCTAAAATGTGTGTTTTATGAAGACCCAGTTTTGGATTTCATTTACGAGTTCCATTTTCTTTGGGTTTTCTTGTTTCGCTTTGTTTTAAGAGGCATGATGCATATTTTTGAACACATATATATACTTAGACATACTAGAGATTTAAATGGAAAGGGGAAAATAATTACTTCATATAATCACAAACCAAAACTGGAACCAAAGAGAAGAAAAAAAAAGTCATATATGCTTCAAATGTGCCTTAGTAACATGCTTCAAACATTAAGCATTCATGGTAATGAACTTGTTTCAATTTCCACATGGAAGTTTGCAAGAAATTCATGTTGACATTAAGGAAAATGCCTCAGGAACGAAAACACTCTGATACCACAGTGAGTGAGGAGATGTTGGAATATGGGCCACCCTTAATGGATTAGCCCAAAACCCATTTTGGGAAAAAAGTATGAATGAGAGAATACGTGAGAACAAAGTGGTGATTTTCCCTAAAAGTTTGATTTTGAAATGCTTTTACGTGGGAACAGTTACTGTGAGTTGAGAAGTTATAATATGGGAAGTGGTTCCCAGAACAAATGAGACATAACGCACGGAGAAAAAATTTTCTCCCTTCCCCTCTCTGCAAAGACTCCTCTCCTCTCTTCCTCTGTGGTGTATTTGTTGTGTCTCAAATCTAAATACACACCTGTTATCTATATTCCACGTGGGTATCTGTGAACAGTGTCGAATTCTACAGGTACGCCCGAATCCTTCACATACAATAAACAATAATCATAGATCTTCATTGTTGATAAACAATAATAAAAAATAATCAATAATCAACCTGCCACAAAATCAACAATAATCAATTCCTGAATTCTTCATTGTTGATAAACAATAATCAACATGCCACAAATATACTGTAGTAGTTTTATTCTCTTGATCTTCATCATTGCCAAACTTCATGGTTACCATATCAAAGAGAAAACAAATACCAACATAGTCAATAATTTTTTGTCAAACTAATCTAAACAAAGTTCAAGGAAAACATAGAGATAAACAATGTGATTCAAATCCAAACAACGTAAAATCCTACTCGATGCCATGCACTAAAATCCAAAAAGACCCCAAAGCCATATGAAAGAGTAGCACATGATACCACCAAAATCTGAACAAGGAAACTTCTAGTTCTCAACAATCACCACACCTAAAGACTAAACATCATCAGCCCTTCAAAACTATCACTATCTGAACATAATCTTTCTATCAGGATATGATATTAGAGAAAACACAAGACAAACACAATAATATTCAAATACAAACAACACAAAGTCCTATTCGATATTACTGAAAAAATCGCGGGACTAAAAACCAAAAGGAAGAATCATCCCTCACCATTCCTAAATCAACTTTGTAGGACCGGATTACAAACTACATAGGAAGTATTTCATACCTTGTCTTAAATCAAATTTGTGGGACCAAATCACCAATCAAACATAACAGTTAACAATGTCGAAAGAAGAAGCATCCACCACTCCTGCAACATAAAGTGTGCACATACCACAACTCTCTTACCAAATGGATACGAAAGAGTGAGTTGATGAGAAACACTAACTACAAGTCAACTTAGTTTATTGGGCACGTCTCCTCTCAAGAGAATTGATTAATGATTTGTCAGTGTAACCTCAAAGAAAGATGTGCATGTAGACCCACGCACACCTATGTATGTGTGAATAAGGTTATGATTTGAATTTGAAGAATTATTTTGAATTAATGAGGAGCAGATGGTTTTAATTTAAATACATAATGTATTTAATTATTTTAGATTTCAGTTGTACAGTGTATATGATTGTATAGATTGCATCTGTTTTATCCCTTTTCTTGTTTAGAGTGTCAATGAATGTCAACAATTTTGACTAGTTAATAAATGACATAAATGATGAATAGTTATTTTCTAATCTTACGTCAAATAGACAAGTTTGAGGGGAATAAATTAATTTAAATATTTTATATTAGGATTCCAAAATATACATGTCCTTTCATTGGTTGGTTACAAAGGCACAAGAATAGAAAATTTAAATAAATGCATAATTTATTAATTATTCCAGATTTCAGTTATACAGTGCATCTGATTATATACACTAAATTTATTTT
This sequence comes from Vachellia pachyceras, assembly GCA_025593235.1. NCBI lineage: Eukaryota > Viridiplantae > Streptophyta > Magnoliopsida > Fabales > Fabaceae > Vachellia > Vachellia pachyceras. The sequence continues at coordinate 6,140 of JANTPZ010000300.1, read as the reverse complement.
GTTTTCCTTTTCAAGTTTATAATGGATGTCAAAAAATCATGACTAGTTAATTAACGGCATAAATGGTAAAGATTTATTTTCTTATATTCTACTTTAAGTAAATAAGTTTAAATTGTCCGTAAAAAATAATTAATTCAAATATTTTATATTTGGATTCTAAAATGTCCATTTTGTTTCATTTGTTTGTTACAAAGGTACAGGAATATTAAATTTAATTTCTTCTATCAGCCAAATATTTTTCTCATAAGATTATATATGAGGTTAATGTGTATCTACACCCAAAATATCTTTTTTTAATTTGGATAAACATTAAATATTTTAGGGTTTTGGGTGCATATTTATCTTTCTGTCTAAAATATCCAATATATATTAAAATAATGAAATCCTCACGATGAAATCTATTTCAAGAGATCTTCTGACCAAAATTCAGACAAGCATTAAGTTCATGTTGAAGAAATTTTTTGCTTCATTAGTGACCATTATGCACGTGATAAAAAATTGTGTAAACCGGTGAAAAGTCATTATTTATAAATTTTATTGGTGTGAAGAACATAAATTCAAGTATCATTGTATCAAAGATTTTTATATAAAAAAATTATTAGAATATTTTGGCTATACTATTTTCAAACTAGACTTTTCACCCATTTTTCCAATTTCTTTTGGATGTTAACATGTCAAACAAAATTTTAAATGTCATTCAATCATTGTCTTACAAGTATTCTCTCGTAGAAATTGTATAGCCTTCATCTTGTATTCTTGGCATTGATTATGTAGAACTTAAAATTGGTTTATGACTATTTGGAGAAGAATTGTGGTATATATAACTTTTTCTTAAATTGTTTGAATTTGTTAGAATATCTTTATATTTAGAACGCGACGAGGAATTGCCAAAAACACATTTTAGTAAGGTTGCCTTGTGTTTAAAATCTTATATATATATATATATATCTCCAATTGATATGAGGAGGGACAATTTTTACATGTTGCGACACTTATGGTTTGCTCTCCCTTTGTACCAAATTTAAGAAATCATCTGCTTTTATTCATAGATTTTAAATAATACGTCTTACTATAAGTTTTATACCTTTTTTATATTGAAATTTCTTTTTGTACAATTTTTAACTCCTAATCACAAGTGTGTTGTTTTGTATACGTACCTTTGAAAAATAGAAATCTTATAAATAGAAAATCAAACTAACAATATATCCTCGCCAATTGCATCATCCTTCTAACGCAAAACTTCATTAAAAGAATCAAAGAATATAAATACCTAATGGTTCAATGAAAGAAATATTCACATTTACATTATCCAGCTTAAATCTAAATTAAGTTGTCGTATTTCTCATATTACAATACATAGAACAAACTTTATCCCTTATAGAAAAGGGGGCAAAACACAAAAGCCAAACCAAAAAAAAGGAACTTCACTATCAAGAAGACGAAATGATGTCATTCGAGTTTATCCCCATTTTGCAAAATTAAACTCACAATAGTGTTGGATGAAACATTAAGCATGAACTTGGATACATCTTAAGATCTTCAGTACTTGAGCAAGTGGATATCCTCATAACCATTTTATGGAACTCCTTGCATAACGCGAAGAGTAAAAAGACTTCAATTTAAGTTATGAATTACACAATGAAAAGAAGATGGAGCTGGATGGACTTTAATGAATTCATGCCTGGCTATGATCAATCACCAACAAGCATCAAGTCTTGGCATTTCCCCATACTGGTGGTTGAGTTCCGCTTTGTTATTTTTCAGTCTCAGCTTAAAAGCAATAAAAAAAAACTCTTGTTCATTTGAAGATCTTCAAGTTGAAGAATAAAAAGCGCATGCATGGGTAAGACAAGTCGATCATATATATGAAATTCTACAAATAATTTCACTCCGAAGCTTTTGCTGTAAATGTGTATAGATGAATTTCATTGATGATATAAATATATATTATATTTGCACATTTTAAATATAAAATCCTACATGGCAAAGGGTTGATATAGAGTTAGTTTCGGTACTGATATTCAAAGAGATTTGTCACCTTTTCATACTACTGTTTCTCTTTCTTGATGAATCACTTGTATTTTCATGAGTCGTTTCTTAAGTTTCAATTAGTGCTTCTCATTTTCACAAGTTTTAACTTGTGAACAAAAAAACAAACATTCTTAGCACGTAAAAGAAGACCATGTTCAGATATGTTGCAGAATTTGAAATATGAATTTCAACATTTTTTTAAAAAAAATATCTACTAGTTGCTATATTTACTAACGAACTTTATGACATATGCTAAAAAGGAATACCTGAATTTTATGTTCAACGCACAAGCCATGCAATCATTGACTCCACAGATTTTCTTATGAAGTCCATTTGACCCTTCTATCTCCAATAATAGAGAAACCTATCAGATGTTACAAATATATTTTATTTGAAATATATAAATACAGGCACAGAAATGGTTACTGAATGGTAGTACTCACTAATAGACCTTGGTATTCCATTGATCTGATAGACAATGACCAACATGCCCCAAGACGTGATATAATGTAGTAATAGTTTTTATCCTCTTGATCTTCATTGTTGCCAACAACTCTCTCAAATTTCATGCTATCTATGAAAGAGAAAAAAAAAATACCAACATAGTCAAGAATGTTTTTTTATATATTGCACTAAACTAAACAAAGTGCAATAGAAAACACGAGATTATATTGATTCGGACTCAAACAATACAAATCCTAGTCGATCCTAGCCAATACTAAAATCCAAAATGATCCCAAAACGACATAAAGCAAAGCGCAATACGTCACCACCACAATTTGAACAAGGAAGTTTCTTCATCTCAACAAGCATCATACCGCAAAGATCAAACATCATCAACCCTCGAAAGCTATCATTATCATAATCATAATGAGGATACGGTCTCAGATAAAACACGACAAACACAATATCGTATCACACCTGATTGGAATGTGATATAAAGCGATGAGCTCCACCCACCCATTAAATCTGCACCTCAAAATTTGATTTGGACTATCAAGATATGAGTTTTTTATTTTTTATTTTTATGAAAAACTTATTTTAATGTATATAAAATATGAAATAAAATTAATCTCTTAACTATTATATTTTCAAATAATGAATTTTTCTAAAAAATTCAAAATTAAATTTTCTAATACAAAAATACATATATTTATTTTAAAAAACACTTTAATTTTTAATGGATTTACCTGCTGATTTTCATGCGGAATTTACCTGCAGATATTACCTGCCACCCGTGGAAAAATCCGTAGGAAAAAAATTCCACGAACCTTGTACCTGTGAACTAAATTCCACACACCCACGTGCACAAATATGCATACATATGTATATAACTATTCATAACAAGCTTTAAAATGAATACTAGACAATATAAGTAACTAAACAATTATTCATCCATGAAATATGGTAATTAAGTAATTTGCATACAAAAAGACAAAATAAAGAACCACCTTTTTAACTTTCCAATCCCATCTTCTACACTTTTCTCTCATGCTCTTAATAAGCTATAATGAAAAGAAATTGACTAATATAAGACAAAATTCTTTGGCCCTCTTCTACTTTTCTCACTTCTCTATGTCTATATCACTATGTCTTTATCTATTCTATTTTTCCCATCGTTCTCACTTCCCCGTCTCACGCCCCTTTCTTTCTCTATTTTTTTGCCATTGTTTTCCTCTGCCTTCTCTCTTTAGTTCGGACTTTGGTGACCTAGATTTTTTTTTATCTCTTACTCTCCCATTCCCATTATCCTTCAATGAATCACTCCTAAAGGCTAAAGCTTCATTATTATTTGGAAAAGAAGAAAATTGGAACTATGAAGTTACCTTTGCCGTTGCTGATCAAACGCGCTTGCAGATCGCAGTGTCGCACCTCACTTCTCGTGTCTTGCTCAATCACTCACACTCTAGGCCTACACAGTCTACAGTCCACACCACCAGCTTGAGTGAGTCTCACTCTTTTACTTTTTTTTATTATATTTGAAAAAAAGTATGATATTTTGAGTTGTAATTGGGCTTATGTGGACTATATCTGAATTGGTGATGATATTTTGAATTGTAATGATATTTATTGTTTTGAATTAGGTTTGCTAATGTAAATAATTTGAGTAGGTTCAAATCTTAAAAATCAATGGGTGCAAAATAAAAAGTCCAATAGTTATTTACATAAATTCCAAAAATTTAGTGGGGATATTTGGCCACCCTAACCACTGCTTAGCTATGCTCCTGTAGTTATACACCAGTAAGTGTGAGTGTATAATTTTACTTTCCAAGAATTATCTTTAATATCTCATAGACATTTTAAAACCTTCAAAAAAAAACTTATTAACACCGTCATTATTTGCTATAAACAACAGTTTTCAACATTTTGTGCATGCATCTATACTTAATTCTACATTTTTCAGAATACATATATACATATACACAAGCATGTACATAAATATATATAAATCTCATATGAATAAACCAAAATTTGCAGCGGCCGAATTCCAAACCATTTAAAATTATCTATTAAAATTTATCTAAATTAGTGTAGTCTTATACTATCAAAATTTAAAACTTCTCAAAATACTAACTTAAAAAACTTTCTCTGATCAGAATAAAATTATTGCAATTAAAAGATAAAAATATATAAAAACAACTTTTTATAAATGAAGTTCATTGAAAAGAAGAAGATTTTAATTATCTAAGTTAATAGACTCTGAGACATGCCTCATCCCTCGGATGCAAATATCGAGAGGAAGCGAAGGTTGGGTACTTATAAACTGCTTTACACGACATCACTCTTTCCCCATCTCTCTCTCTTTCCTTTTTGTCTTTTCTTCTTTTTCTACGCCTGCCGCCATCTTGTCTCCCTTTCCATTTTTGCCATTTTCTTCTTCCTCTTTTTCTTCATCTTGGCAACCTATTGTCTCTCTGTATTTTTTCCTTCTTCCTCTTTGACCACCCTCCTTTTTTTTAAATAAGTCCAAAATGCTATAAGATTTTCAATAAGTAACTTTTCCTTGAATTTGACCCTCAACATATAGCATAAGTCTTCTGATAAATTTTTGGACAATTTACTTATTTTTCTCAGATTTCCTTAAAAATAAAATAATTTCCTAAAACAACTTTTTGACCCAAAAATTTATTCATGCTTATCCAAAATTTTTAATTGGCTTCCCAAAGCATAAATTATATTTTCATATCACATTGGTCAAATTTTGGGATGTTACACTTTCCTAGTAGGCTGGAAATCATATTTGAAAGTAGCTTCAATAGTTAATCTAAATAGGCTCTTAATTTGGTTGGTGAGATATCAAAGGATGGTCTTGATACATGTGTTGGTGATTATCTATTTTAATGGAAAATAATATATATATATATATATATAGTGGTGAATCTAGCTCTATAAATCTAGTCCCACATATTGGTCACTTTTGAGCTAAGTCCAAACTAGTCAAAATGATCAAAACTTAAAGAAGGAACCGTCAACGGTTGACTCAATACTTTCTTATTTAGTGATAAGAAGCACATATCCTTATCCTTATTATCCTTATTATTATTATTATTCTTGAAGGGTTAAAGCATACAATAACTGAAATTAATGAAATGAGAGTTACAAACTACAGAAACTTGAGACACAACATTATTATTAGTCAATTACAACATGACCATTATTATTCTTGAACAGTCAATATATGGTTGATTCAAGACTAATTATTTAGTAATGGGAAGAAAATGAACATATCCTTATTATTATTCTTGAAGGGTCAAAGCATACAATAATTGAAACTAATGAACTGAGGAATTAAAACGTACATAAACTTAAGGCATACACAACGTTATTATTAATCAATTACAACATGACTAGTTGTTGAATGTTAATGGGATAAGTGTAAGATTGAGAAGTGTAAGACATCTTAGCAAGTAAAATGTTGGCGACCTCAGTGGGGTGGAAAGCATCCCAGAACAAGTACTTGCCTCTGTCTTCACAAGGTTGTTGCAGAGGAAGGCATGTTATTTGTCCATTGTTTCTCCCCACTCCACAACATCCCTTGTCTATTACTTCAAATCCTGCACACATTAATTATTAATTAATTAATTACTATTTTTGATACTTTTTTTATA
>JANTPZ010000299.1:0-44669 GCA_025593235.1 Vachellia pachyceras | reverse complement strand
AAAGGAAGGGTTTTTCAACTTTACTCATGAAACCATGTGTTTCCTTGCTTCCAAAACCCCTTTTCTTAACTTTGATCTACTCAAAATTTGGGCAGCACCTCCCCATAAACATGAGCTTCCCATATTTTTTTACAATAACTTAAAATCAACCAACAACAACCAACAATCTATCTTTTACCTCTCAAGGAAGAGCTTGCAACCATATACCACTTTTAAAACCTTCTCCTTTCCATTTTTAACTCTTGAAGTCCTAGCCATCTTCTTCTAAAAGAGAGGCTCATCCAAGGAAAAACTCAAGAGAAGGTAGTAGTGGTTGCAATACTCAAGAAGAGAGGGATTTGGTCGCAAGAACACATTTACCTTGTGTTTGGAAGCTTGAAGCTCTTCTTTCTTGCTTGAGAGAGGCTTGGTTTCTAGAGAGAAGGGAGAGCAAATTTTAGATTGCAAGAGAGAGGGAGGGATGAAATTCTGAGGGGGTGAGAGAGAGAGAGAGGTTTGCTTAGTTTAATGTGGTATCTTGTAATTTGTATGATGGAAATTCGAACTTGGGACCAAGTAGCTAAACACTTGATCCATATTAAGCCATATCACATTGTCTCCTCCTAGCTGAAAAAGTAATTTTTCAGACCCCTAGGCGTCAGACTTTGCTGCCTGGGCCCTTGCCCGGTCTAGTTACATGATCCGGTGGCACGCATTTTCGTAAAGTACCCTTTACACATGTAACTACCTTTTTACTTTTCCGGAGACTTTATCTTTCGTGTGGTGCCATTCCATAGTCCTCCTTACCTAGGTGGCATCATGTCTTAGTCCATAGCATCAACAGGTTTTCCTCATAACCCGTCAGGATTCCTTGATTTGCGTGCAACACCGTAAAATGGGCTTCCGACGGCCAATTTGACTTGAAGAAATGGAAAAATTCTATATTTTTCCCTGATTCTCAAGCTCTTTTCCATTCCTCCAAATTCTTCCCAGATTTTCCATAATTAATTTTCTAAGAAAATACTTTTTTGGGTTTTCCGGGCAATGTTGTTCTCCGTACAGCGAAACTGCCTGCATCGGATATCAGGTAATAATTTTATAAATTGCTTTATAACCCAACTAAACTTTTCTTAGTTTGGGTCTCTAGCATTTGAAGACTTCTGCTACCTTAAATAATTATTTCTCAGTCGTCCTTAGCTCCGAAATCTCTTAATTACGAAAATGTCACTACTTATCTTACTTTCCTTATAATTACCAAAATGTCATTACCTCTGCTACTTTTGCCATAATTACCAAAATGCCATCACTTTTTCTACTTTTTCATAATTCCAACCTTTCCCTTGGTTGACTTTGACATTTTTGGTCAGCTTTGACATTTTGGTCAACTCTGACTTTTTGTTGACTTTTGACCGAATTACTAAAATGTCCTTATTATTTGATGATATTTCATGTCCTAGGCCTTTTTAATCAAAATGACCATTTTACTCTTGTCATTTAGGCCAAATGACCATTTTGCCCTTGGGTCATTCTTACTTGAAATTCTCAAGCCTAGGGACTTAGTCGATTATCCTATTTCTTATTTAGGCATTTTCCTTTATATTTTTCTTTTCTATGGGTCTTAAACCCTTTCGTAGTTTGGCCTTTATTTTTGTTTACGAAATTTGAGATATTACATTACAACTATTGAAAATATATTATTTATTATTTTGTTATTTTAATGTGACTGCTGATGAACATGTTTCTCTAACTTACAATCCTTTCTTACATATTTTATAAATTGATTTTGTTTACATGGACTTAATGTCTCACCTCGTGGTATTAACATTTTTCAGGCGAGACATCTTGTCAGAATAGTGGTCCAGGAAAGCAGGCAGAGGCATAAGCGTTTGTAACCTTGTATGCCTCTAAAATTATGGGAATTGTAATATTTATATATATTTCCATCATAGGGTCATCATATTGTTATATGTTCTAATTCTATTTTCTTTGACATAACACTGTTTGTATCTAAATCCTATTTTGAAGTTTAGCGGCAAAGAATATGGACTAGTGGGCTAGGTGCTAACCCTTATGTGAATTGTGCCCTTAGTCTTATATATGTGATAATGTGAAAGAACGTAAATTAGTGGGTTGGGTTTTATCCCTGATGTTGATTGTGCCATTAGTTTTATGAGTTGATTTATTATATTGGATTTGTGGGCGATGATGTACCTTGGATCTAAAAGCATTAATATGAAGAATGAGACATAAAGTTTGTTGAAAAAAAATTCTATAATCATGGTTAATTGTTTATTAATTGTTAATTATGCTAAATGCCTTGTTTAGTGGAAAGTGTCATTACAAATCACTTTTACCACTCACGTTGATTTGATTGGTGAACGCTGATTTTTCAATATGATTTACAATTTATGAAATAAACACGTGAGACAAATTTTATCTAAATTTATATGAACATGATTTTGTAACGGTTATACGAACGGGAATAGTTGCTTTATTAATCTCTGAAGAAACAAAAAAGAATAATGATGAATAGTAAAGCACTGATGTCCGGGTGGTCATTTTCAATAATCCCACAAATAGACACACATCACTTGTGAAAGATGAGCGTCACTATTATTTACATATATACCACAAATAGTTATCATATAAAATTTAAAATAGAAAAAAATAAACTTGAAAGTTTGATTATGGCAAAGCTATAATTAACATAAAAAATTGAATCACAAGATACCATGACTAGCAGAAACTATTATAAATCGCATGAGCAATGAAAGATCCCATTTTTAAATATACAATGTTGAGTCTAAACTTTAAAAAATTATTACGGCTTAAAGGTCATTTTTACCGTTGAAGTGTTTGTAAAGAAGTTGTGAGAATTCAAAATTTTCTTTGGGCTTAATTAATATCGTTAAAAAAATGTTAAAAACTGAGTAATGTGGCCTTTGCAGTCAAATTTTAATGTGTTGATTTGTGGTTTTCTGCTAAATAAAGGAGTTTGTAGTGTTTGTACGCTGTGGAAGCTGGCCTTGTGATTGGTGCTGTGCTTGTTATATTAATTTCTCTGTTGAATGGTTCTTTAAACTAATGATGAATAATATAAAATTTGTTGTGATTGTTTCATTCTCCTATTTCTTGTGCGTTATACTTATCTATCCATCTCCGATAGTACTCATTGGATCTTTAATTAACATAAGACTTATTCAGAAATTGAACTTGAAAATGCATCTTATATTAACGATAATAGTAGTAGTAATTTTAATAAATATTATTAGTCATCTATAGCGTTAAATTATTATGTTTTGATGTATGATGTTATATCAAATGTTGAGATGTAATTAAGATATTTGCATATTTAATTACTTAATCTTCAGAGGAAGTACTCTACTCTCTTAATTAACATAACATAACAAAAACATTTATAATTAGATTTACCTGCATGATTGAGTTTTCTAATCCTACCACTTAGCCATTTAATAAAATCGAAGGTGGAAATTTGGATGAGTAAATTAAATAAATGAACTTGGGTCTTGGCTAGCCTCTCTTGTAATGGAATTTACTTTTATGAATTCTAACAACCACTGAAACGCACAAGGTATTTTCTTTTCAACTTTTTCCTTTTCCTTTTTATTTTTATTAAAAAAAAGAAAATTCAGGCTTAAAATGGAGTAAAGAGGCCGCGTTAATATTACATTTTGCTGTGCTTTTTTACCCTTTTGAAACATCGTCGTGTCTATTCATTCTATGTTTTTTTTCTGCATTTTGCACAAATAGAGTTCGAATTTTTGAAAACCACACAAGTTGAAGAACCGTCTTTGAGACATTTCCAATAACTTTAAATATAGAACTTGCTTGCAAGCCATATGGATACATATTGAAAGCAACATCTTTCATCTCTTATTGAGTACACCTCCCTCTAATAATGAACAAGATTAAGTTGAACTTAACTATATATAGTAGTATGATGATTAGAAGGTTAGATTTTGGGGAATTATGATACTAATCATATTTAAAAATTAAAATATTTGGAGATATGAAAGAAGAAAAGAAGACTATTTAATGATCACAAAGTTTGCAAATTAAAATAGAGAATAAGAGCATCAAAGAACTATAAATTTTAATATATTGGATAATAGATGAATATCGCCTGTAAATTCTATTAAAAATTTTAATAAAAAAGTTTCTACTTAAAAATTCTATTGATTATAAGGATATTATATGTTGTTATACACATGAAAGTACTAATACTTTAATTCAAATCATTCTGCTCAATAAAATTTGGAAAGGGGAACTTTCAATTAAATTTTCCAGTTTATATATATAGGATGGAATTCTTCAAGTTTATACATAGTTATATGTATCGCCTGCAAATTAATGGTTCTGAAGTAGCAAATAAGGCAATATGGGTATCAAATCACTAACAGTCATGCAAGCTACTTCTAGTAGTTGCAAAGTTGCAAATGAGAAGTTGCGGCAAAATTTAACCCTTTTTTTTCATAAATAGACTAATCTCGCTCGTTAATTTGTGTTTATGAAGTCGTAAATCAAGGAATTAGTGTATCAAACTTATTTTGGTCTCAAATATTTTGATCCTCAAATGTCTTTCCCCTAGTTAGTTAGGACATCAACAGTAATTCAGAACGCAAATTAATTTTGCACACTCGTATTTAAACCACTTTTACTGAATACGTTTAAAGAATATCCGTATCATTTAAAACATATGAAAAACTGGTCATAGATTAATTGGATCCCCACACACACAACCATACAACAAAAACCAAAATGTTATCCCTCTAGTGGTCCATGCTTTGATAAACTTAAAATGAGAAGGTATCGCTTTTTTTTTTTTCCTTATTGTTTTTGCAAGCAAAGAATATTGTTGCTTTATTAGTCTCTTGCAGAAACAAAAAGAATAATGATATTGTTTACAATTAGTAAAAGACGAGCGTCATTTTCATATTGATATAAATGATATTGTTGCTCTATTTATAATTAGTAAGGCACTTATGTCCGGACATCATTTTCAATAATCACACAGATACACACACATCACTTATAAAAGACAAGCGTTGCTATGTTTACATTTTTAAAACAAATAATTATCATATAAAATTTAAAATTGAAACAAACTAAACCAAAAAGTTAGATTATTGTGAAGCTATATTAACATAAATAAATGGAATCATAAGATATCATGAATAAGAGTAACTATTATAAATTGCAGTAGTAATGAAAGAACCCAGTTTCAAATATACAATGTCTAAATTTTAAAAGTTTATTATAGATTAAGGATCATTTTTACAGTTGAAGTATTTGTAAAAAAAATTGCAAGTATTCAAACTTGTTTTCGGGCTTAATACCATCCAAAAATGTTAAAAAGGAGTAATGTGATTTTGTCATTAAAAATATTAACAAGCAACGTCAATTTTCTAATCAGTGGTATTAGTTTTAAGTAATAGGGTGATATTTGGTTCAAATAAAAAAGAACCTTCCCATATCTCATCTCATTGATAATTACTTCTACAATAAAAAATTAAAAAGTAACCCTTAGCCCAATTATTACGGCACTATACAATCATGAAGAACAATAATATTGAATTTCACCTAAAAACTATAACTGTACAACAAGAAAGAGATTCCCTCACAAAGTGTGTTTATAAGTACCAAATAGATCTACACGTTAAGCACCCAAGTGTACAACAGGAAGATATAGGAAAAATATGTAGTAGCAGTGTGGATGAGTGGAAAATGGGAAAGAAGAGTATTGAGATTAAAATAGAGTTCAGCGACACAGTGAGAGAAGCTCAAAGAGCTTATAGGTCCAAAGAATGGGACAAGTTCAAGAGAATCTTTGCTGATAATAAGACAGATTTGCTCAAAGATTTTGACTTGTTAAGGAACACCGCCATTATCATGGCAGCCCGCTCTGGTAAACCAGAAATCTTGAAGGAGTTTCTGGGAAAGCTATCTGAAGAAGAAAGGTGGCGTGCCTTGAGAAAGAAGAACATTCAAGGCAACACCCTTCTTCATGACATCGCCGTCAATTGCCAGGTGATGGAGATGGCAGACATCGTACTTGATTTCGAAAAGACCACTTGTTTGCCGCTGGCTGTTGAGGAGGAGGAGGACATACAGGCGAAGCTCTCGGAGGAAGAGAATAAGGAGAAAGAGGAAGAAAGGAGAAGGCCATTGTTGGAGTTGAAGAACTTAGAAGGTGAAACGCCAGTGTTCAAGGCTGCGAAGTTCGGTAACCTCAAGATGCTGAGCCATTTGGTCAAACGTGTAGAAGGTGACGACATGAAAATTCATGAAGAAAGCCATGGAGAGACCATTCTTCATGCTAGTGTGAACTGTCAATCATTTGGTAAGTCTATATTAAATTCAAATTTATACAAGATGGATGTTTACAATTATATATTGAATATCCGTGTGTTCCCGTGCGCAGATGTAACTCTTTGGATAATCAAGAATATGGGTGAAAGTAGTGATTTGGTTCAGAAGAAGAATCAAAATGACCTGACATGTCTTCAGCTTCTCGCTAGAATACCTCATGCTTTTAAGAGTCATTATGATCCACAAGAATTCATCAACAAACTCATCTATACATGTACATTTCCTAATTATGTCTAATTCCTGTTCTTCAGCATATATATAATTGCATCATTTCTCACAACTCTATTTCTCTGAATAAAAATGCAAATAATTGTAATTCGAACGATTTATACAGTGCTTCCCCAAGCATATGACATTGAAGGTTGTAATAGTTTTGAGTTGCTTGCACCTTCGGTGAGAGACGAAGAAACTGGTGGAAAAGATGATTCCAGGTCACCAACTCCTGGTACATTTTGGTTTACCCCATATACAACAATGATTCTGCCAATTGTTATAAGCTAAAATTACTGTAGTAATCAATTTCTTGGAACTCGTTTGAAAATCTGTTTGAAAATAGCTTTTGGAAGGTCATTTTGAAAGAATAGTTATTACGGTTCTGGAAAAATAGTTATTATGGATAGCTTTATAGATTTAAGGTTAAAACCTAGGTTTTGAAGAATAGTTTTTGAAAAAATAGTTATTATGGATTCTGAAGTAAAACTTAAGTTTTGAAAGGTGATTGTATTTGGAAAGTTATTGATTATTATGAAGTTCGAGGTAAAAAGTAAATAGAAAAGATGAAAGAGGAAAGAGAAAATTTATTATGAGAGAGTGTGTGATTTAACAAAAAAACTAGTTTTTTCAAAACCTAAGTTTTAAGCCTATGTTTTGTTACAAAACATAGATTTTGAAAAATTATGAGTATTTGGATAAAACCTAAGTTTTGATGCAAAACCTAGATTTTGAATTGTGACCCTTAACAGACCCGTAATCTGTCATTCTATATCCGATACTCCAACTAAGATTTATATAACTAATTCATATATATTAAAGAAATTAGTTAAATAAGTTGTTTGTAATAAATAGGCGTTAGTTATCCTAATCCACCATATATATAATTATGTGATTGCAATGAAAACCCTTTAATAAAGACAATCAATGGGGATATTTTAGAAAGAAATTATAAATTTAAGAGACAAAATGGATTGAGATAATATCGTATTATTATTATTTGGGAATTAATATTTAACTGCTGATGACTTGTAAGTCATCTTTCAAGGCTCAATTATGCTCTATGGAAATATCTAGCCCAAGGTGCTATCTCGTTCAATATATAATCAACGCATAAATACACGTTATGATATACACTAACAGGAATTTATACGCATGCATGTATTATGTGCATGTCTGACCAACTTGATGAGCAAGCAGTGTTCAAGTTCATTAAGCCGATCTGGAAAGAAAAGAAGAAACATCAATTGGCAAATTGCCTTGCTGAATTTCTCGTGAGGTGTGACAAGTCATGGCAGAAGTCTTATTATAATGAACGTAACAAAAAACCAATAGTCCAACTTCCCCCAGTTCTTCACAATGTGGCCATACGGAAACAAGAACTGAGATGGAACCAAAAGAAAAAAGTGATGGAGAATGAAGAAGTTATTTACTATTGCTTATAGCGGCCAGCCATGGGATCAGAGAAATCATACATTGGTACTTTAAAGAGCATCCAGAGTCTATAAATCACGTCAGTGTTTGTGGCCAAAACATACTGCATATAGCAGTTAAGCACCGTCAAAAGGAAGTATACAAATGGCTAGAGCATCAACCGGAGTTTGACGTCTTGGCTTCTCAAGTTAATAAAAAGAATCGTACAGTGTTACACGAAGTTGCAAGGATGGATTATTACAGAGCATCATCTTTACCTGGTACAACATTCCAACTTCAAGAAGAGTTGGAATGGTACAAAGTAAGTATATGTCATTAAGCTCATCAAATTGAATAGTATTTAGTTGAAGCTTTAGTGTTTATATGTTCAACCAACTAATGATAATTGGTGAAACAACTAAACATAATGTTTGCTATCACATTGGTTTAAGCTATTTTGATTTTAAAAGAAAGAGACTCGAGAGGCCTATGACACTCAAAAAGGAAGTACAACCTGGACAAGGATGAAAAAAGTAGGAGGAGGAATATAGGAATATTGAAAAAAAAAGTGCTTATTGATGAAAGAATAAAGATGGGCTAAACTAGCATTGAACATCTTAATATTATTTTTCAACAACATTGAATACTCTAATCTTATTTATAATACATCTAGCAATTGATGTTATTGTAAAAATAAGGTAGTTAGATAACATCGTAGTCATACTAGATGCTATTTTGCCCATGAAGATATATAAGTGAGCTTAGACCATGTTGATACAAAGACTTATCTAACCTGATTCACTAATGTTTAATACATTGTTGTGTGTGTGTGTGTGTGTGTGTGTGTGTGTGTGTGTGTGTGATGTGCAGCGAGTGGAACGAATTATTCCATCCCATCTCCTCTTGCGTTGTGATGATGAGCTGCTAACAGCAGGAGATCTTCTAGACATAGAGCACGATCAGATGCTTGCGCACAACAATGGATAAAGGAAACAGCCCAGCCTTGCTCCACGGTGGCAGTCCTGGTGGCGACGGTGGTCTTTGCGGCGGCCTACACCATACCCGGCGGGAATAACCAGAGCAGTGGCAACGCGTTGCTCTTCAGATCAACACTCTTCATATCCTTCACCATAATGGACATCGTGGCTCTTGCCTTCTCCTTGGCTTCTGTGGTCATGTTTCTTTCCATCGTTAATGCGCCATTTGAGCTCTGGGATTTCCATGAGTCTCTTCCAAAGAAACTGAGTTTTGGGTTTTCTTTTCTGTTCTTGTCGTTGGTGAGCACGATGCTTGCTTTTAGTGCGACCATTTTGATCACAATTAAGTTGCCATGGAAGCAATGGACTTCGACTTTGGTGTATAGTGCTGCGATCTTTCCTGTCACCATATTTGCCTTGATCGAGTTCCCACTCTACAAGAAGATTCCAAAGCTCTTCACCAAGCTAAAGCTGTTTAACAAGAAGACTTCAATTGTTAGATGAAGCAGAAGGTTTTAAGACGATAATGTAGTGAAGAACGGTGCTAATTAATTGGCGAAAAGTTTTAATCTGTTGATTTGTGGTTATATGCTAAATAAAGGAGCTTGTACTGTTTGTACGACGTGGAATCTGGTATTGTGATTGGTGTGGTGTGTTATATTTCTCGGTTGCATAATTTCTTTAATCTAATGATGAATAAGATACAATTTGTTGTGATTGTTTCATTCTCCTATTTCTCGTTTGTTATTCATCTATATATTCATCTCCACTGATACTTATGGGATGCTTGATTCATTTAAACTTACTAAGATATTGAAATACAAAATGAGTATTGAGTATTGTATTAATTATATGAGGAGCATAATTTTAATATATATTAGTCATCACCACCACTAAATTATTATGTTTGTCATTTCAAATATTGAGATATGATTAAGATCTTTACATATTTATTTACTTAATCTTTTAAGGCAGTACTCTACTCCCTTAACGTAACATAAAAAATATTTATAATTACAAAATTGGTTTTAATCGAAAGTAGTGGAATGGAAAATTTTTGTACAAAGATGTTTGGTATGCCCTTTAATAGAAAATGATTTGATAGAAAATTTTATATTTGATTGGATTAAAATGATGTGAAAATGAATAGGAAAATAAGAAAAATAACAATATTACCATTAATCTTTTAATAGAAGTTAAATGGTTTTTTATAGTAACTACTAATTAACTAATTATATACATAAATAAATCTTTTAATTAATGTATTTAATATTTTAATATCTCCAATAAAAATTAACTAGTTCTTGTATCAATGATGAGATGTAGTATATCACAGTGCACACGCTATTAGAATATTACAACTATCAATAGCTTAAAAGAAGGGTTAATGTGTAAATTTATTTGAGGAGTTTTTTCATGAGCAATATTTTATCCGGAAGTTTTAACTTGGAGTAATATTATCCTTAATTATCAAATATGTTAGCGTTAATTTTTTTTTTCTGTCAACCTAGTTTTCAAACAGATTGGGGAAACATCACCCATTTTGAAGTTTTTAGAGCAATATTAATTCTAATAAGATTTTCAGGTATCATTGTTTTTGAACAAAAATTTTTTAGAGACTTGCTGGAGATGCTTTCAGAGCAAGAATGTTGGCTTGCCCTCGGTGGCGGAGCCACATATGTTCCAGTGTGGGCAAATGCCCCCACTGTAATTTTTAGGTTGTATGTAAATTACTATTAAATTTTTATTTTGCACCCACTGATATTTGAGATTTGAACCCACTCAAATTATTTATACTAGCAAACTTATTGTCATTTGTTTGAAAATAAAAAAGTTGTCCCTACTGATCTAAGGTCCTGGCTCCGCCACTGCTTGCCCTCATCAAGAGGACCTGTGAAGGTAACACTCCTTAACGAAATCGCCCTCAGTTGCAGGGTGCTAAAGATGGCAAATGCTGTATTCGAGTTCGAAAAGAAGACGCCGAAGGAGGAGGATTGAAGGCTATTTTTTATACAAAATCTTTTTAGGTGGATTCGGTATCGGTCCCTCACCAAGGTCAGGGTACGATCCCAGGGCTCTTTGAGCACTTACAAGGGACTTACAAGATCGCCTACCAAAGGAACTCTCACAATGGTAGAGGGAATCGAACTCATCTCCTTATGAGAGTTGAGTCCGTTCCTTACTATATGTGTCAACTCTCATCGGCGGATTGAAGGCTATTGGCAGAGAGGAAAAAACTCAAAGGAGAAACACCATTATTTAAGGTCAAACATATGTGCCCCAAAATCTCTAGTCATTTCAAATAGGCCCTAATGGGGACACGTATTGAACTCGTCCGTGAACGGGCATTTTTCCATTAAGTTTTTGAAAGCCCGATCCAAACCTCGGCCCAATTGGTAATTGCCAATTTAGGAATCCAAGTTAATGGGCACTAGCCCCAAAACCTCAAAGGCCCAAAGATGGGAGTTTTTTTTTTTTTGATACAAAAGAAGATAACCAAAGATGGGAGTTTTTGGAGGGAGGGTAGGATAGGTTTGGAATGTGGCAAGTGTGTTTGGTTGAGAAAAATGAGGGGAGGTGAGGTGCCAATTCTTGTCTTTTTCCTCACCCCTCGCTTTCTCTCTTTACCCTCCATACATCTTTTAAATATTCCCTCGGTACCCGTCAGACTTAAAACCCTTTCTCCTTTCTTCTGCAGTTGCACAACTCCGTGTCCTCCGCTCCGATTTCCTACTCTTTGATCTTTGTCGTGTCATTCACTTGTCAAGTGAGTTAACAATTTCCTTTGCTTCAGCTTCCATTTCCTTATACCAAACTACTTTTGATTTTTGATTCGCCATCGCCTTTACTCCCATTTATTTGATATGGCTTTTTCATTAAAGATTGTGATGCATTTCTTTGATCTAGCTTATTTGGAAAAATGGCAAGCCCCGACTAGACCCATTTAAGTTGAGGGTTTGGTATGTGATTTAGTTCAAAAATAAAACGAGCCTAAAAGGGCTAAGGGCCGGCTCGTTTAGATCCATCAAATTATTTTTTTTATTTCAAATATTATTTATTCTTTCAAAAAATTATTTTATTTGAAGTAATATTTTTTAATTCAAACATTTTAGAAAATAACTATTTCAATATAAATATTATGAATCAAGAAAAAAAGTATAAATACAATAACAAATTTGTAATTGTCAACTTAAAATTTACTCCTCTCTCCTCCCCTTCTGAACCAAACAAAAGTTATTAAAATATCTCCTCTACCATCACCTCCCTTTGAACCAAACAAAGTTCATAACCTTCCCTCCCCTAACCTCGCTTATCTTTAATTAACCCCACCTCCACTCCCCTACTTTGAACCACACAAGGCCTAAAGTGTTGACAATAAATTCCAAATATCCTTCTAAGTTCTAACCTATGAATATACCGGAAGAGACTAACATTCCACAATGTGAACCAATAATTGAATCTCTATTGAAATAAGCTAAGTGTCCATATTTATTATGCAACAATATCTTGAATATAATTACTTTCAGTAAAAAAAACATACATATTCTTATAAAAAGAAAAATATCTACACAACAAATTAACAAGAACATAGTATAAAGTCAAAACATCAGAGTAGGAGTTTCTTCCAATCTTAAAGGAACTCAGAATTATTTAAATTTACATGAAACTTTCCACACGATCACTTATCATACATATAAAAAACTCCCTAGGGCAAACGTATTCTGGATTTCAATTTCTAAAAAATACAAGTTTCGCGTATAAATTCTCAAAAAAAAAAATAACACCCATCCAACAACACTTTTTTTAGTTTTTTTGTTCTGAGAGGCATTTTTAAGCAGCTCATAGTCATCCCAAGATTTAAAAGCAATATTCAACATCCATTAAAATTTCAACACTTTTTCTTAGGACATAAACTGAAGAATCAAACATACCGAAAAGGAATTCAAACCCAATAGAGGTAAATACAAACTCAATGATGGACCTCTGAAATTCCATTACGAAGTCAGCAACTGCATCAAGCAACCATGAATTAAAAAAATCAAATGGTTTAAAAATGAGGGAGCTAGATGAAGAAAATTATGCATTAAACTAATGTTTAGGAACCTTAAAAAAATAAGTTTTATTTTCTATTTCTATTTGTCCGGTCAACTTATACAGATGAACATCGAAAAGGATTATAAAATAAGCCACTAATTAAATTGCATAAGATAAAAGTTGCACTAGAAATCTTTATGCTAACTACAGATCCTGAAAACAGATTAATCACCAAAAAAGTAGGAGAAATTTTCATTTGAAGCATGTAGTGGATGAATAAATCCATGATGCTTGGTTCACTGATTGATTGTTTGGTTCTTGCTTCCTATATGTTTTTTTTTCTAAAATTAATTTAATCATTCATTTTATTTGTGCAACTAGTTGTTTGATACTTTGAATAGCAATTGCATTAAGTGAATGTATATGTACGTGTATATATGATGCTAGATAATGCTTAATTGGGTTTTGGTGTCAAATTCTTGTAGAACCATACCGATACTACTCTCTTGGTTCTTTTTATAAACATTAACTATAAACAATAACTACCCCAATTATGTAAAACGTATTAAATGTTAATATTAATTAAAAGCAATTAAATGTAAAATCATATAATAAGATATATGATTTTTTTTTCAAATGTACCATTATTTAGGAAAATGATGAGTGAGAGAAAATGTGTAAGAAAAGACATGAGATAGAATAATAAACGAGAGACATACAATTAATTGGAGTAAAAATAGAAAAGTGCATTAAATTTTTAGATAAAACAAAATTATTGCTTATGTTTAGGATTAAAACCATGAAAAAAAATGGTGTTTACAAGTAGAACTGGAAGGTGATTTTTTTTTTTACGCAGCACCACCAATATACTTGCAGTGTCAGGAAATTTTCCTACCAGCAAAAAGCGATCTCGAATTGATTCTTTTTTTGGGGCGGAAGGGGGGGGGGAGTGAAGAGCTTTATCTCTTTTTTTAAATAATAATGAATTATTAATTAAGAAAAGAACTAATAATATTGTTTGCAAAAGCTAATAAATCACTAAGCAAAAAGGTTTTTT
The DNA here is from genome assembly GCA_025593235.1 of Vachellia pachyceras. Classification (NCBI taxonomy): domain Eukaryota; kingdom Viridiplantae; phylum Streptophyta; class Magnoliopsida; order Fabales; family Fabaceae; genus Vachellia; species Vachellia pachyceras. The sequence goes on along the minus strand of JANTPZ010000299.1, from coordinate 30,608 downwards.
TTAAAAAAAAAGAGCAAATTCAGGCTTAAAATGGAGTAAAGAGGCAGCGTTAAGATCACATTTTGCTGTGCTTTTTTACCCTTTGGAAACATTGTCGTGTCTATTCATACTATGTTTTTTCCTGTATTTCGCACCAATAGAGTTCGAAGTTTTGAAAACCACACAAGTTGAAGAACCGTCTTTGAGACATTTCCAATAACTTTAAACATAGAACTTGCTTGCAAGCCATCTGGATACATATTGAAAGCAAATCTTTCATCTCTTATTGAGTACGTGCACCTAGTACTGGTAATAAGGGTTGGGCCTGCAGGCCCAACCCGTCAGCCCGCCAAAAATGGCGGGCTGCCAGCCCGCCACCTTCCAGCCCACCAACCCGCCTTTTTTATTTTTTTAAAAAATATATTTTTTATGTGTTTTTTACATTTTTTTGATCCTAATATTTTTTTACAAAGGAAAAAGTAATATTAAACTCTATTTTTAGAAAATTATTGAATACTTATTTATAGAATTTGAAAGAGAAATAGCATAAATATACAATTTTATAAGAAAAAATTGGGTATAAAAGGGGAGAAAAATTTATTTTTTATTTTTTAAATAAAAAATAAAAAATGTCCCGCCAACCCGCCATGTGGGCCGCGGGCTGTGGGGATTCCAGCCCGCCACTTGACGGGCTGGTGGCGGGTTGGCCCGCTTTACCACCTCTACGTGCACCTCTATATAATGAACGAGATTAAGTTGAGCTTAACTATATATAGTAGTATGATGATTAGAAAGTTAGATTTTGGGGGAATGCTACTAATCATAGTTTAGTATTAAAAAAATTGGAGATATGAAAGAAGACAGTTCAATGATCACAAAGTTTGCAAATTAAAATCGACAATTAGAGTGGCAAATAACTAGAAATTTTAATATAATTGATAATAGATGAATATCGCCTGTAAATTCTATTAAAAATTTTGATAAAAAAAAGTTTCTACTTATAAATTCTATTGATTATAAGGATATGTTATATTTTATACACATGGAAGTACTAATACTTTAATTCAAATCATTCTGCTCAATAAAATTTGGAAAGGGGAACTTTCCATTAATTTTTTTCAGTTTATATATAGGATGGAATTATTCAAGTTTATACATAGTTATATGTATCGCTTGCAAATTTTTTGAGTGGGAAAGGGCATTTCACCCCCGGTATCCCGGATCCTTTCGGACCCAGACTAATCCGGGGTCGCCCCCCAGAAGGGGATTTCCCAGGGTTCGAGCCCAAAACCTGATGGGTACGCGGCGCCTTGCCTTCCCCTTGTCAACCAGTCGGACCAACCCACCTGAGCATATAATGGTTCTGAAGTTGCAAATAAGGTAATATGGGTATCAAATCACTAACAGTCATGCAAGCTACTTCTCTTTCTTCAGAAGCAAACTAATATATAACTTGCAATTAGTAGTTACAAAGTTGCAAATTAGGAAGTACAGATATCAAAGCGTGAGAAGTTGCGGCATACCTGACAAGCTAGTTAAAAATTTAACCTTTTTTTCCATAAATAGACTAATCTCGCTCGTTAATTCGTGGTTATGAAGTCGAAAATCAAGGAATTAGCGTATCAAACTTATTTTGGTCTCAAATCTTTTGATCCTCAAATGTCTTTCCCCTAGTTGTTAGGACATCAACAGTAATTCAGAACGCAAATTAATTTTGCACAATGCCTCCACACTTGTATTTTAACCTCTTTTACTGAACATGTCTAAAGAATATCTGTATCATTAAAAAATATGAACAGTGAAAGACCGGTCCTGGATTAATCGGATCCCCCACACACACAACCATATACCACAAAAACTAAAACATTGTCCCACTAGTGGGCCATGCTTTGATAAACTTAAAATCAGAAGGTATCATTTTTTTCCTCATTGTTTTGCAAGCAAATTAAAGAATATTTTTGCTTTATTAATCTCTTGCAGAAACAAAAAGAATAATAATGATGAGTAAAGCACTTATGCTCAAAGAAGTGTTATGTGATGATGCAATCTTGGATTCGCATGCATTGCGTCATGGCCATTAGCTAGCTTGGAGATAGAGAGCATCAGATAGATAAGTGGTTGATGAAATTGATCGAGTACACGTATATTATGTTTGTTGAAGGAGGAATCACTTTTACCACTCGCGTTGTTAATTTGATATTTGAAAACTATTTTTTCAATGTGATTTAAATACATCAGAGAAGTTTTATCTATATTTGTTTGAAGACTATTTTGTAACGGTTACACAAACTGAAATAGTGGCTTTATTAATCTCTAAAGAAACAAAAAGGAATAACGATGAGTAGTAAAGCACTTGTGTCCGGAGGTCATTTTCAATAAGCCCACAAATAGACACACATCACTTGTGAAAGATGAGCGTCACTATTATTTACATATTTAACTCAAATAGTTATCATATAAAATTTAAAATTGAAAAAAATAAACTTGAAAGTTTGATTATTGCGAAGCTATAATTAACATAAAAAAATTGAATCACAAGATACCATGACTAACAGAAACTATTATAAACCGCATGAGCAATGTTGAGTCTAAACTTTAGAAAATTATAAACTGAGGGTTGTTGTTACGCGGCACCACCAACATACTTGCAGTGTCAGGAAATTTTCTTACCAGCAAAAAGCGATCTCGAAGTGATTCTTTTTTTTGGGGGGGGGGGGGAGTGAAGAGCTTTATCTCTGTTTTTTTTAAAAGAATGAATTATTAATTAAGCAAAGAACTAATAACATTTTTTTGGAGAAGTTAATAAATCACTAAGCAAAAAGGTTTTCTTTTTTAAAAAAAGAGCAAATTCAGGCTTAAAATGGAATAAAGAGGCAGCGTTAAGGTCTCATTTTGTTGTGCTTTTTTACCCTTTGGAAACATTGTCGTGTCTATTCATACTATGTTTTTTCTGCATTTCGCACCAATAGATGAGTTCGAATTTTTGAAAACCACAAAGTTGAAGAGAATATAGAACTTGCTTGCAACCCATCTGGATAAATATTTAAAGCAACATCTTTCATCTCTTATTGAGTACACCTCTATATGATGATTGAACTTAACTATATAGTAGTATGATGATTAGAAAGTTAGATTTTGGGGTAATGCTACTAATCATATTTAAGTATTAAAAAATTTGGGTTTATGAAAGAAGGAAAGAAGACCGTTCAATGATCCCAAAGTTTGCAAATTAAAATCGACAATAAGAGTAGCAAATAACTAGAAATTTTAATATACTTGATAATAGATGAATATCGCGCGCCTGTAAATTCTATTAAAAATTTTGATAAAAATTTTCTACTTAAAAATTCTATTGATTATAAGGATATGATATATTTTTATACACATGGAAGTACTAATACTTTAATTCAAATCATTATGCTCAATAAAATTTGGAAAGGGGAACTTTCCATTAATTTTTCCAGTTTAAAAGTTATATGCCTCACCTGCATATTAATGGTTCTGAAGTTGCAAATAAGGTAACATGGGTATCAAATCATTAAAAATCATGAAAGGAGCTTCTCCTTCTTCAGAAGCAAACTAATATAACTTGCAATTAGTAGTTACAAAGTTGCAAATTAGGAAGTACAGATATCAAAGCATGAGAAGTTGCAGCATACTTGACAAGCTAATTCAAAATTGAACCTTATTTTTCATAAATAGACTAATCTCGCTCGTTAATTTGTGTTTATGAAGTCGTAAATCAAGCAGTTAGTGTATCAAACTTATTTTGATCTCAAATCTTTTGATCCTCTTTCAACAAAAAAATCTTTTGATCCTCTATTGTCTTTTACCTAGTTAGTTAGGACATCAACAGTAATTCGGAACGCAAATTAATTTTGCACAATACCTCAACAATTGTATTTAAACCACTTTTACTGAACATGTTTAAAGAATATCTGTATCATTCAAAACATATGAACAGTGAAAACTGGTCATAGATTAATTGGATCCCCCCCACACAACCATACAACAAAAACCAAAACATTATCTTTTTTTTGCCAACCAAAACATTATCCCACTAGTGGGCCATGCTTTGATAAACTTGAAATATCATTTTTTTTTCCTCAATGTTTTTGCAAGCAAAGAATATTGTTGCTTTATTAATCTCTTGCAGAAACAAAAAGAATGATGAGTAAGCACTGATGTCCGGACGTCATTTTCAATAATCATACCGATACACACACATCAATTATAAAAGAACAGCGTTACGATTATTTCCATTTTTATAACAAATAATTATCATATAAAATTTAAAATTGAAACGAACTAAACTAAGAAGTTAGATTATTGCGAAGCTATAAGTAACATAAAAAAATTGATCATAAGATACCATGAATAAGAGTAACTATTATAAATTGCAGTAGTAATGAATTTCAAATATACAATTAATGTTGGGTCTAAACTTTAAAAAAATTATTCCAGATTAAGGATTCTTTTTACATTTGAAGTGTTTGTAAAAAAGATGCAAGTGTTCAAAATTTTTTGGGGGCTTAATATCATTCCAAAAATGTTAAAGACGGAGCAATGTGACTTTTGCCGTTAAAAAAATTAAAAATAAATATTAACTTTTTTAATCCTTGGTATTAGCTTTTTAACAAATGGGGTGATATTGGGTCCAAATGAAAAAGAACCTTCCCATATATCATCTCATCCATAGTTAAATATTGAATTTCACCTAAAAACCTATAATTGTATGATACGAAAACTTGTGAGATTCCCTCACAAAAGTGTGTGTGTATATAAGTACCAAATAGACCTACAAGTTGAGCACACAAGTGTGAAACAGGAAGATATAGGAAAAATGGGTAGTGGTGGTGGCGTGGATGAGTGGAAAATGGGAAAGAAGAGTATTAAGTTTATTAAAACAGAGTTCAGCAACACAGTGATAAAAGCTCAAAGAGCTTATAGGTCCAAAGACTGGGAGCAGTTCAAGAGAATCTTTGATGATGATAAAAAGACATATTTGCTCAAAGATTTTGACTTGATGAGGAACACCGCCATTATCATGGCTGCCCGCTCTGGTAAACCAGAAATCTTGAAGGAGTTTCTGGGAAAGCTATCTGAAGAAGAAAGGTGGCGTGCCTTGAGGAAGAAGAACATTAAAGGCAACACCCTTCTTCATGACATCGCCGTTAATTGCCAGGTGGTGGAGATGGCAGACATCGTACTTGATTTCGAAAAGATCACTCCTTCGCCGCTGGCGGTCGTGGAGGAGGAGCACATACAGGCAGAGCTCTCGGAGGAGGAGGAGGAGGACATACCCGCAGAGCTATCTGAGGAGGAGGAGAAGGAGAAAGAGGAAGAAAAGAGAAGGCCATTGTTGGAGTTGAAGAACTTAAAAGGTGAAACGCCAGTGTTCAAGGCTGCTAGGTTCGGTAAGCTCAAGATGCTGAGCCATTTGGTCAAACGTGTAGAAGGTGACGACATGAAAATTCATGAACAAAGCCGTGGAGAGACCATTCTTCATGCTAGTGTGAACGGTCAATCCTTTGGTAAGTGCATTTTAAACTAAAATTTCATACAAGAAAGATGTTTATAATTATATATCGAATATCTGTGTGCGTGCGCGCAGATGTAGCTCTTTGGATAATCAACAATATGGGTATGAGTAGTGATCTGGTTGGGAGGAAGAATGCATATGGTCTGACATGTCTTCAGCTTCTCGCCACAATGCCTCGTGCTTTTAAGAGTCTTAATGATCCACAAGAATTCACCACCAAACTCATCTATACATGTACATTTCCTAATTACGTCTAATTCCTGTTCTTCAGCATATTTATATATATTTGCATCATCTCTCACTCACAACTCTATGTCTCTGAATAAAAATGCACCTTTGAATAAAAATGCAAATAACTTGTAATTTGGACGATGTCTACAGTGCTTCCTGAAGCATACGACATTGAAGGTTATAATAGCTTTGAGTTGCTTAGGCTTTCGGTGAGAGACGTAGAAACTGGTGCACAAGATGATGCCAGGCCACCAACTCCTGGTACTTTTTGGTTTACCCCATATACAACAACGATTTTTGCCAATTGTTGTAAGATAAAATTGATGTAGTAATCAATTTCTTAATCTATAATTCTATATTCGGTACTTCACATGAGATTTATATAACTAATTTATAGATATTAAGAAAATTAGTCAAGTAAGTTATCTGTGATAAATGTGTTGGTTATCCTAAACCACTCTATATAATTATGTGATTGAAATGAAAACCCTTGAATAAATACAATCAACAGGGACATTTTGGAAAGAAATTATAAGTTTAGAAAATAAAGTGTATTGAGATGGTATCATATTATCATTGTCTGGAAATTAATATTTAATTGTTGATGACTTGCAGGTCATCTTTCAAGGGTCAATTACGCTGTATGGAAATATCTAGCCCAAGGTGATCTCGTTCAATATATAATCAACGCACAAATACATGTTATGATATGTACTAACACGAATTTACACACATACATGCATTATGTGCATGTTTGACCAACTTGATGAGCAAGCAGTGTTCAAGTGGATTGCGCCGATCTGGGAAGCAAAGAAGAAACATCAATTGGCAGATGGCTTGGCTGAATTTCTCGTGAGCTACGACAAGTCATGGCATAAGTTTTATTATAACGGACGTAAGCAAAAACCAATTCTCATGGTTCCCCTAGCTCCTTACAATGTGGCCAAAAGGAAACAAGAACTGAGATGGAAGCAAAAGAAAATAGTGATGGAGAATAAAGAAAAAAAGGATGTTGAAAAGTATAAAGATTTCATACCATTGCTTATAGCGGCCGCCAACGGGATCATAGAAATCATACATTGGTACGTTAAAAAGCATCCGGAGTCTATAAAGCACGTCACTAAAGGTGGCCAAAACATACTGCACATAGCAGTTAAACACCGTCAAGAGGAAGTATTCAAATGGCTAGACGATCAACCGGAGTTTGCCATCTTGGCTTCTCAAGTTAATAGAAAGAATCGTACAGTGTTACACCAAGTTGCGAGGATGGATTATTGCAGAGGATCACCTTGTGCAGCATTCCAACTTCAAGAAGAGTTGGAGTGGTACAAAGTAAGTATATGTCATTAAGCTCATCAAATTGAATAGTATTTATTTGAAGCTTTAGTGTTTATATGTTCAACCAACTAATGGTAATCAGTAAAACAACTAAACATAATGTTTACTATCGCATTGGTTTAAGCTATTTTGATTTTAAAAGAAAGAGACTTGAGAGGCCTATGACACTCAAAAAGGAAGTACAAACCGGACAAAAGATGAAAAAAGTAGGAGGAAGAATATAGGAATATTGAAAAAAAAAACTTATTCATGAAAGAATAAAGATAAGCTAAAATAGCAACGAACATCTTAGTATTATTTCTGAAAAATATTGAACGCTATAATCTTATTTATGGTAAATCCATCACCTGATGTTATTATAAAACTAAGGTAGAGCGTTGGATGTAGCATCAATATTAGATAACATCGTAGTTGTACTAGATGCTATATTGCCCATAAAGATATATAATGTTAAGTGAGCTTAAAGCATGTTGATACAAAGACTTATCTAACCTGATTCACTAAATTTTAATACATTGTTGTGTGTGTGTGTGTGTGTGTGTGTGTGTGTGTGTCTGATGTACAGCGAGTGGAAAAAAATTGTTCCACCCCACCTTCTCTGGCGTCGTGACTATGAGCTGCTAACAGCAGGAGATCTTCTGGACATAGAGCACGATGAGTTGCTTGGAGAAGCCCGAGAATGGATAGAGCAAACAGCCCAGTCTTGCTCCACGGTGGCAGTACTGGTGGCGACAGTGGTCTTTGCGGCGGCCTACACCCTACCCGGCGGGACTAACCAGGGAAGTGGCCACGCGTTGCTCTTCAGATCACCGGTGTTCATATTCTTCACCGTAATGGACATCGTGGCTCTTGCCTTCTCCTTGGCTTCGGTGATCATGTTTCTTTCCATCCTCAATGCTCAATTTGAGCTCTGGGATTTCCACAAGTCTCTCCCACGAAAACTGAATATAGGGTTCACTTTTCTGCTTTTGTCGCTGGCCACAACGATGCTTGCTTTTAGTGCGACGATTTTGATCGCAATTAAGTTGTCATGGAAGCAATGGACTTCAACTTTAGTGTATAGTGCTGCGCTCTTTCCTGTCACCATATTTGCCTTGATCAAATTCCCAACCTATAAGAAGATTCCAAAGCTCTTCCCCAAGCTAATGCTGTGTAACAAGAAGAAGACTTCAGTTGTTCGATGAAGCAGAAGGGTTTAAGACAACAATGTAGCGAAGAACGGTGCTAATTAATTGGTGCAAATTTTAATTTGTTGATTTGTGGTTATATGCTAAATAAAGGAGCTTGTACTGTCTGTACGACGTGGAGGCTGGTCTTGTGATTCGTGTGGCGTGTTGTATTTCTCGGTTGAATGTTTCTTTAAACTAATGCTGAATAAGATACAATTTGTTGGGATTGTTTCAATCTTCCTATTTCTCGTTTGTTATTTATCTATATATTCATCTCCACTGATACTCATGGGATCCTTAATTCATTTAAAGCTTACGGAGAAATTGAAATACAAAATGAGTATTGTATTACTTATATGAGGAGACTAATTCTAATATCTATTAGCCATCTCTACCACTAATTTATTATGTTTCGAGGTAAGTTATATAAAATATTGAGATATAATTAAGATATTTACAGATTTATTTACTTAATCTTTAAAGGTAGTACTCTACTCCCTTAAAATAACATAATATTTATAATTACAAAATTAGTTGTAATGGAAATGAGTGGAATGGAAAATTTTTCATGCAAAGATGTTTGGTATGATGCAATGGAATAGAAAATGGCTTTATAGGAAAAATTTATGTTTGATTAGGTTAAAATAATAGAAAAATATGTAGGAAAATATATAAAATGACAATATTACCATTAATCTTTCAATAAAAGTTAACTGATTTATAGAACCTGGTATATAAATTAATTATATATATATAATAAGTATTTTTAAGTAATGGATTTAAATTTTTTAATATCTCTAACAAAAATTAACTGGTTCTTATATTGATGATCGTATGTATTATATCACAGCCTAAAAGCTTTTAGAATATTACAACAATAACTAAAAAGAAGGATTAATATGTAAATTTGTTCAGGAAGTTTTTTCGGGGCAATGTTTTCTCTAAAAGTTGTAAATTAGAGTAATATTGCCCTTAATTATCAAAATAGCATTAATTTTTTTTGTCAACTTAGTTTTCAAACAGAGTGGCCAGGGTAACATCACCCATTTTGAAAATTTTAGAACAATATTTGCTCCTAACAAGATTTTCGGGTAACATTGTCATTGAATAAAATTTTTTTAGAGATTTGCTGGAGATGCTTTTAGAAGAAGAATGTCGGAAAGAAGAGGGATGAATAAAGAAAAAAGAGGAATGAGAAAATTTATAGGAAAGAGTGTGTGATTGCATAAAAAAATAACTTTTTAAAAATTTAGATTTAACCTCCAAAATAACTTTTCTGAAAAATATGAATATTTAAATAAAATTTAGAAGATTTTACCATAAAACCTATATTATAAAACGAGAGTTCAAACCCGTGCTTAGTGGTCATAGGCTCCAGATAAGTGGCCATATGAGTCCTATTTGATGTTGGGCTCTGTTATCACAGAAAGTGATCCCAGTGATATTGATAGAGCTGTCAATCATGTATAGTTCCGGCACAAGGGTCCAAAGATTACGCTACGACATGTGCCCAGTTTCGAATCAAAGGTCTCTTAACGTGTTTTTCTGGTGCATAAATGCCGTCCTTGTGAGTTGTGGGCGTTTGATATCAGAGAGAGAGAGAGAGAGAGAGATGAGGTTCGTATTGTGTTATTCTTGTATAAAATACGCTTGTTCGTTTTTCAAGTCATTTAACGTAACTTTTTTCTTCTTTTTTGCAACTCTTGGAAATTCCATTGAGAGAAATAAGTTTATAGATTTTTAGATGGTTTTACGTATTTTAAAATGGTTTTTAAGAATTTCGAAATGGTTTTTACAAATTTTAAGATACTTTTATCTCATCTTGCATGCATCATTTTTGAATAAAGTTCCCAAAGAAGCGCAATGAAACATTCATGAAAGCTTTTCCTTTGATACCATTATTCATTTATAATCAGACAATGGATTCTCTTAATTTGGACATCCTTACTTCAATTGAAGTTTCATTAAAGACAATTAGATAACTACATTAAGGGATAGAGAGAGTCAACAAAGATTAGTTTTGAAATGGGTAAAGAATTAACTTATAATTATGAATTTAAATTTTGTTTACAACACGAGGATCTTATTAATGGATTTGGGTGTTTGTCAACTTTTTAGAATAATATCACTTCTAGAAATCCAAGGTCTTGTAATCTAATGGTATGATATCTCCCAATTGTGAGTTTACGAATTCGATCCCACAGTTGTAATCTTATACTGTTAGTGACTATCCTCTTAAATAAAAAAATAACTTCTAGAAGCATTTTTACACAAATCGTGATAAAAATCCTTTTACATAAATATTTCTGATTTTGTATAATCACTTGTCAAAAACTAATTAATCTTACAGCTACTTCTATAAGCGTTTCCTAAGTTTCGGTAAGATTTAAAAAATAAAAAATAGAAAAATAGGGCAGATGCGGTTTTTTTTTGTACAAAAAAGTTTAGGTGAGTTCGGCACCAATCCCCACCAAAGTCAGGGCCTGACCCCAGGACTCTTTGAACACTTACAAAGAATTTACGAGATCGCATTTTAAAGGAGTCCTCAAGGGTGGATGCAGTTTTTTTTTTTTTTGATACAAGGAAAGAGAGCACAAGGCTCAAGAGAACAAAAAAAGATTACACAATAAAGGAATGAGATTCCAAAAGGTCATTTAAGCACATAGCCTGCAGATGATGAGGACATGATCGATAGATAGTAGAGGAAGAGATGGGCTCCTTAGCAAGAGCATCCGCCAAACGTATGCGCCCTAAAATCTTTATTAATTTCAAATAGGCCCTAACGGGGACACGATTTGGACTCATCCTTGAACGGGCATTTTTCCATTAAGTTTTTGAAAGCCCGATCCAAGCATCGGCCCAATTGAATCCGAGTGAATGGGCACTAGCCCCAAAACCTCACAGGCCCAAAGATACTGAAAGGCCCAGGGCGTCACTAAAGCATTGTTTGGTTAGGAGTTTTTGGAGGAGAGGTAGGATAGATTAGAGATGTGATTGGGATAAGAAGTGTGTTTGGTTGAGAAAAATGAGGGAGACGAGGTGCCAATTCTTGTGTTTTTCCTCACCCCTCCCTTTCACTCTTTACCCTCCATATCGTTATTTCAATATTCCATCGGTACCCTTCAGACTTAAAAGCCTTTCTCCTTTCTTCAACAGCTGTACAACTATGTGTCCTCCACTCCGATTTCCTCCTCTTTGATCTTCGTCGTGCCGTTCACTTGTCAAGTGAGTTAACCATTTCCTTTGCCTCCGCTCCCATTTCCTTGTCCCAAACTATTTTTGTTTTGCCATCGCCTTTAGTCCCATTTATTTGATATGGCTCCTTCATAAAAGATTGCGATGCATTTCATTGATTTAGCTTATTTATCTAGGAAAATGGGCTGAACTTGTCAGGTCAACCTAATTAGACCCGCTTAAGTTGAAGGTCGAGCATGTGATTTAATTAAAAAAAAAAAGATGGGTCTAAAAGGGCTAGCCTTGCAGGGTCAACCTGTTTAAACCTGCTAAATTATTTTTTATTTCAAACATTCTTTATTCTTTTAAAAATTATTTTATTTGAAATAATATGTTTTCTTAATTCAAACATCCTAAAAAATATCTATTTTAATAGAAATATTATGAATAAAGGAAAAAGTATAAATACAATGATAAATGTATAACTTTCAACTTAAAATTTACTCTCCTCCCCTTCTAAACCAAACAAAAATTATTAAAATATCCCCCTACCATCACCTCCCTTTGAATAAAACAAAGTTCATAGCCTTCCATACCCTAACCTTGCTTGCGCGCCTTCTCTCTCTTTTTTGTTCTCGGGTGTCTTTTTTCCTCTTTGTGCGTTTGCTGCTTCTTTTCTCCACCGCGTGTTGCTTGCCTCCCTGCGTGTTTTCTCAATGTGCATCCTCCTTCCCAGCGTGTGCGCCCATCTATACACACACACACACATCAATAAAATGTCAAAATCTTTTTAGAATCTTTAATATTTCTTTTTCCCCCCTTGATTTGTCAAGTCTCTTCGTTACTTCATAAAAAAACAAAATAATAAAGTAAAAGGAAACTAAATGAAATAAAAATAAAAACTCCAAAAAAAATTTAAATTATCAGTAGTAGCGATATTTAATGAATCCCTAAGATGATATACCATTTGATAGATTTACTATTTTAAACTTAAAATTTTTTAAAATTACGTGATAACTCTCCAAATATACTAAAAATATATCTCAAATATACTAAAAATTGTAGAGTTATCACTAAATCTATAAAAAAAATGTTGCTTACACTTGCAGTGTCAGGAAATCTTCCTACCAGCAAAAAAGATCTCGAAGTGATTCTTAGCGGGGAAAACGTGAAGAGCTTTATCTCTGTTTTTTTTAAAAGAATGAATTATTAGTTAAGCAAAGAACTTTTAATAATTTTTGGGAAAAATTAATAAATCACTAAGAAACACAGGTTTTTTTTAAAAAAAAAAAGCAAATTCAGGCTTAAAATAGAGTAAAGAGGTAACGTTAAGATTACATTTTGCTGTGCTTTTTTACCCTTTGGAAACATTGTCGTGTCTATTAATACCACGTTTTTTCTGCATTTCGCACCAATAGAGTTCGAAGTTTTGAAAACCACACAAGTTGAAGAACCGTCTTTGAGACATTTCTAATAACTTTAAATATAGAACTTGCTTGCAAGCCATCTGGATACATATTGAAAGCAACATCTTTCATCTCTTATCGAGTACGTGCACCTCTATATAATGGACGAGATTAAGTTGAACTTAACTATATATAGTAGTATGATGATTAGAAAGTTAGATTTTGGGGAATTATGATACTAATCATATTATGGTAGATATTGGTACTTAATTCAAACGAGCAAGCATACCCATGTGAAGGAGCTCGTGGATCCCATAAGCATAAATGATGGGCCCTGAAAAAGAGCAGTTTCCTGAAGCTTAACATGAAGTGCACCAGAAGTAGCAGTTGATTCTTGACTGACTTGACTACAAGGGGCTCCACGGAGTCCCTCCAACGCATATAAGAAGATTTGATTATGCTTTTATGGATCTATCTCGAATTCAGTATTCTAATATAGTAAGGAGAAAAGAAAAAAAATCAGTAGTAAATTGTACAGTAACGTTAACCTTAGTTAGGATGGAATATGATGTAGATTTTTGTAAATTAAGAGGTTGAACCTTATTTCTCATTCATTACATCTCAATGGGCTTTGCCTTCCAAAACCTGATTTTTCCTTTTGTGAGGTTAAATGGGAATTGAAGTTGTTGTTTCTTAGTCGTCATAGAGATTTGCCTTTTGCCTACTATATATGGTTGGAACATTTTATGGTAGATATTGGTACTTTGTTCTATATTTTTTTAGAAAGAGAATTAATCCATGATCGAAGCTGCCATTAGGGTTAGGGTTAGATGACTGAAAAGATATTTTATATAATTAAAGAACTGGATTATAATCTTATATAAAGTTATAAGGTATTTATTGGGTCAAACTTGTTTGGCAGAGCGTTTTCAAAGGTCAAACGCACGTTTAACAGTATTTTTCTGCAAAACGAGATAATCTCCTTTACATATTTATCTCAACTTACGTAAAAGTATTTTCTTTTAGAAGAGCAAACGTACGTTTTAAGTTAAATTTTTGAAAGCCCAAACCAAGCCTTGGCCCAATTGGCAATTGCCAATTCAGGAATACTAGTGAATGGGTACTTGCCACAACATTTCACAGGCCCAAAGATGCCCAAAAGCCTAAGGCTCTACAGCATTCACAATAAATTTCAAATATCCATATAAAGTGTATCAAAAAAAAATATCCATATAAAGTTTGAACTCGGGGGTTGAAGCTAATGTTTCACAGTGTGAACCAATAATTGAATCTCGATTATTAAAATTGTACCTCCACTAAAATTATTTTCAGCAAAAGAATACATATTCTTGGAGGAAAAAAATATCTACATGACAGATTAAGAAAAAATAATAAATCTCAGAGGAGTAGGAGTTTCTTCCAAGCGTAGAGTAACTCAAATTAACTTAAGTTTACATGAAACTTTGTACTTGATTACTTATCATACATATAAAAAGTGATATGAACTTGGGAAAACTTGAATTGTGCATTTCACTCTTAGTAATGTGTTTATGCGTTACGTCAAAATCACTTTTGCAAAGTGGCATCATCACTTTGGAAGAAATGCTCAAAGAAGTGTTATGTCATGATGCAATCTTGGATTCGCATGCATTGCGTCATGGCCATTAGCTAACTTGGAGACAGAGCATCAGATAGACAAGTGGCTGATGATAGTGAGTAAACGTGTATTGTGTTTGTTGAAGGAGGAATCACTTTTACCAAGTTGTTGATTTGATAATTGAAAACTACTTTTTCAATATGATTTAAGTACGTGAAAAAAGTTTTATCTAAATTTGTATGAATTAACAGTTACACAAACGGGAATAGTTGCTTTATTAATCTCTAAATAAGCAAAAAGAAAATGATGAGTAGTGAAGCTCTTATGTCCGGAGATCATTTTCAATAATCCCAAAAATAGACGCACATCACTTGTGAAAGATGAGCGTCACTATTATTTACATATTTAACACAAATAGTTATCATATAAAATTTAAGATTGAAAAAAAAAATAAACCTGAAAGTCTGATTATTTCAAAGCTATAATTAACATAAAAAAATTGAATCACAAGATACCATGACTAACAAACTATTATAAACCGCATGAGCAATGAAAGAACCCAGTTTTAAATATACAATGTTGAGTCTAAACTATAGAAAAATATTACGGCTTAAAGGTCATTTTTACCGTTCAAGTGTTTGTAAAGAAGTTGTGAGGATTCAAAAATTTTTGTGGGCTTAATATCATTAAAAAAATGTTAAAAACTGAGTAATGTGGCCTTTGCAGTCAAATTTTTAATGTGTTGATTTGTGATTTTCTGCTAAATAAAGGAGTTTGTAGTGTTTGCACGTTGTGGAAGCTGCCCTTGTGATTGGTGCTGTGCGTGTTATATTAATTTCTCTGTTGAATGCTTCTATAAACTCGTGATGAATAATATAAAATTTGTTGTGATTGTTTCATTCTCCTATTTCTTGTGCGTTATTTATCTATCCATCCCCAATAGTACTCATTGGATCTTTAATTAAGACAAGACTTGTTAAGAAATTGAACTTGAAAATGCATCTAATATTAACGAGAATAGTTGTAGTAACTTCAATATATATTATTAGCCATCTCTAGCGTTAAATTATTATGTTTCGACGTATGATGTTATATCAAATGTTGAGATGTAATTAAGATATTTACAGATTTAATTACTTAATCTTTAGAGGAAGTACTCTACTCTCTTAATTAGCATAACATAACAAACATATTTATAATTAGATTACCTGCATGATTTAGTTTTCTAAATCCTACCTCTTAGCCATTTAATAAAATTGAAATGAATTTTTTGGGTATATATTGGGTTATGACCTTGGGTCTTGGCTAGCCTCTCTCCTAATGGAATTTACTTTCATGAGTTCTAACAACCACTAAAACATGTGCCTTGTGTGGTCCTAAATAAAACGCACAAGGTATTTTCTTTTCAACTTTTTCCTTTTCCTTTTTGTTTTTTTCCTTAAAAAAAATATTCAGGCTTAAAATGAAGTAAAGAGGCAACGTTAAGATTACATTTTGCTGTGCTTTTTTACCCTTTGGAAACATCGTCGTGTCTATTAATTCTATGTTTTTTCTGCATTTCGCACCAATAGAGTTCGAATTTTTGGAAACCACACAAGTTGAAGGACCGTCTTTGAGACATTTCCAATAACTTTAAATATAGAACTTGCTTGCAAGCCATCTGGATACATATTGAAAGCAACATCTTTCATCTCTTAGTGAGTGCACTCTATATAATGAACAAGATTAAGTTGAACTTAACTATATATAGTAGTATGGTGATTAGAAAGTTAGATTTTGGGGGATTATGATACTAATCATATCTAAGTATTAAAAAATTTGGAGATACGAAACAAGGAAAGAAGATCGTTTAATGATTACAAAGTTTGCAAATTAAAATCGAGAATAAGAGCATCAAGTAACTAGAAATTTTAATATATTGGATAATAGATTTGAATATCGCCTGTAGATTCTTTTAAAAATTTTGATAAAAAAAAGTTTCTACGTAAAAATTCTATTGATTGTAATAATATGATATATTGTTATACACATGAAAGTACTAATACTTCTAATTCAAATCATTCTGCTCAATAAAATTTTGAAATGGGAACTTTCCATTAATTTTTCCAGTTTATATATATAGGATAGAATTATTCAAGTTTATACATAGTTATATGTATCGCCTGCAAATTAAAAGTCATGAAAGCTACTTCTCTTTCTTCAGAAGCAAACTAATATAACTTGCAATTAGTAGTTACAAAGTTGCAAATTAGGAAGTACAGATAGCAAAGCATGAGAAGTTGCGGCATACTTGACAAGCTAGTTAAAAATTTAAACCTTTTTTTTTCATAAACAGACTAATCTCGCTCGTTAATTTGTGGTTATGAAGTATTAAATCAAGGAATTAGTGTATCAAACTTATTTTGGTCTCAAATATTTTGATCCTCAAATGTCTTTCCCCTACTTAGTTAGGACATCAACAGTAATTCAGAACGCAAATTAATTTTGCACACTTGTATTTAAACCACTTTTACTGAATACGTTTACAGAATATCCGTATCATTCAAAACATATGAAAAACTGGTCATAGATTAATTGGATTCCCCACACACACAACAAACAACAAAAGCCAAAACGTTATCCCACTAGTGGTCCATGCTTTGATAAACTTAAAATGGGAACGTATCGCTTTTTTTTCTCATTGTTTTTGCAAGCAAAGAACATTGTTGCTCTATTAGTCTCATGCAGAAACAAAAAGAATGATGATATTGTTTACAATTAGTAAAAGACGAGCGTCATTTTGATATTGATATAAATGATATTGTTGCTCTATTTATAATTAGCAAGGCACAAGCCCGGACGTCATTTTCAATAATCACACAGATACACACATCACTTATAAAAGACGAGCGTTGCTATGTTTACATTTATAAAACAAATAATTATCATATAAAATTTAAAATTGAAACAAACTAAACTAAAAAGTTAGATTATTCCGAAGCTATAATTAACATAAATAAATGGAATCATAAGATCTCATGAATAAGAGTAACTATTATAAATTGCAGTAGTAATGAAAGAACCCAGTTTCAAATATACAATTAATGTTGGGTCTAAACTTTAAAAATTATTACAGATTAAGGATCATTCTTACCGTTTAAGTATTTGTTAAAAAGTTGCGAGTACTCAAGAATTTTTTGGGCTTATATAATCCCAAAAATGTTAAAAATGGAGTTATGTGACTTTTACCATTAAAAATATTAATAATAAACATTAGTTTTTTTTAATTCGGGGTATTAGCTTTTTAACAAATAGGGTGATATTGGGTCCAAATAAAGAACCTTCCCATATCTCATCTCATTCATAATTACTTATAGAATAGAAAATTAAAAATAACCATTCACCCAATTACTACCACACAATACAATACATGAATAACAATAAAATTGCATTTCACCTAAAAAAGCTACAATTGTCTAATAAGAAAACTTGTGAGATTCCCTCACTAAGTGTGTGTGTGTGTGTGTGTGTGTGTGTGTAAGTACCAAATAGACCTACACGTTGGGCACACAAGTGTATAACAGGAAGATATAGGAAAAATGTGTAGTGGTGGTGTGGATGAGTGGAAAATGGGAAATGAGAGTAGCGGGATTAAAATAGAGTTCAGCGACACAGTGAGAAAAGCTCAAGGAGCTTATAGGTCCAAAGACTGGGAAAAGTTCAAGGGAATCTTTGCTGATAACAAGACAGATTTGCTCAAAGATTTTGACTTGTTGAAGAACACTGCCATTATCATCGCAGCCCGCTCTGGCAAACCAGAAATCTTGAAGGAGTTGCTGGAAAAGCTATCAAAAGAAGAAAGGTGGCATGCCTTGAGGAGGAAGAACATTCAAGGCAACACCCTTCTTCATGACATCGCCGAAAAATGCAAGGTGGTGGAGATGGCAAACATCGTACTTGATTTCGAAAAGACCACTCTTTTGCCGCTGGCGGTCGACGAGGAGGAGGACATGCCAGCACAGCTATCAAAGGAGAAGGAGAAGGAGAAAGAGGAAGAAAAGAGAAGGCCATTGTTGGAGTTGAAGAACATACAAGGTGAAACGCCAGTGTTCAAAGCTGCTAAGTTCGGTAACCTCAAGATGTTGAGGCATTTGTTCCAACATATAGAAGGTGACGACATGAAAATTCATGAATCAAGCTCTACAGAGACCATTCTTCATGCTAGTGTGAACTGTCAATCTTTTGGTAAGTCTATTTTAAACTAAAATTTTAAACAAGAAGGATGTTTATAATTATATATCGAATATCTGTCGTGCGCGAGCGTGCAGATGTAGCTCTTTGGATAATCAAGAATATGGATAAGAGTTGTGATCTGATTGAGAAGCCGAATAAAAATGATATGACATGTCTTCAGCTTCTCGCCAGAATGCCTCGTGCTTTTAAGAGTTATTATGATCAACAGAAATCCTCCACCACCACCAACCTCATCTATAAATGTACATTTCCTAATTATGTCTTATTCATGTTCTTCAGCACACACAGATATATATATATATGTATGTATATATAATTGCATCATTTCTCACTCACAACTCTATTTCTCTGAATAAAAATGCAAATAACTTGTAATTTGGACGATGTATATAGTGCTTCCCGAAGCGTGCGACATTGAAGGTTGTAACAGGTCTCCGGTGAGAGACTTGGAAACTGGTGGACAAGATGATAATAGGCCACCAATTCCTGGTACTTATGGTTTACCTCATATACAGCAATGATTCTGCCAGTTGTTATAAGCTAAATTGTTGTAGCAATCAACTTCTTAATCTATCATTCTATATCCAGTACTTCAAGTAAGATATTAAGAAAATTAGTTAAATAAATTATTTGTAACAAATATATGTTAGTTATCCTAAACCAGCATATAAATACAATCAATATTGATAGTTTGGGAAGAAATTATAAATGTAGGTCACAAAATGAACTGAGATAATACCATATTATCATTGTCTAGAAATTAATATTTAACGCTGATGACTTGTAGGTTGTCTTTCAAGATTCAATTACGTTGTATGGAAATTTCTATCCCAAGGTGCCATTTCGTTCAATATATAATCAACGCACAAATACACATGTTATGATATATACTAACACGAATTTACACACATACATGCATTATGTGCATGTCATGTCTGACCAACTTGATGAGCAAACAGTGTTCAAGAGTATTGAGACGATCTGGGAAGCAAAGAAGAAACATCAATTAGCAGCTGGCCTGGCTAAATTTCTCGTGAAGTGCGACAAGTCATGGCAGAAGTCTTGTTATAAGGAAAACCAGACGTTCAATCTTCCCCCAGTTCTTTACAATGTGGCCAAAAGGAAAGAAGAACTGAGATGGAAGCTACAGCAAAAAGTGATGGAGAATAAAGAAGAAAAGGTTGATAAACTATGGGAAAATTATAAAAATTATATACCATTGCTTATAGCGGCCAGCAATGGGATCATAGAAATCATACACTGGTACGTTGAAGAGCATCCAGAGTCTATAAATCACGTCAGTGACGTTGGCCAAAACATACTGCACATAGCAGTTATGCACCGTCAAAAGAAAGTATTCAAATTGCTAGAGGATCAACCGGAGTTTGCCGTCTTGGCTTCTCACGTTACTAGAAAGAATCATACAGTGTTACACCAAGTTGCGAGGATGGATTATTACAGAGCACCACCTTTACCTGGTGCAGCTTTCCAACTTCAAGAAGAGTTGGAGTGGTACAAAGTAAGTATATGTCATTAAGCTCATCAAATTGAATAGTATTTATTTGAAGCTTTAGTGTTTATATGTTCAACCAACTAATGATAAATGGTGAAACAACTAAACATAAATTTTGCCATGACATTGGTTTAAGCTGTTTTGATTTTAAAAGAAAGAGACTTGAGATGCCTTTAACACTCAAAAGGAAGTACAACCCGGAAAAAGATGAAAAAGTAGAAGGAAGGATATAGGAATATTGAAAGATGTACTTATTCATGAAAGAGTAAAGTTAAGCTTTAATAGCATCCAACATCTTAATATTATTTAACAACAGTATTGAACACGCTAATCTTATGTATTGTACATCTACCATTTGATGTTATTAAAAAAAAAGATCGAGTGTTGGATGCAACATCAATATTTGATAACATCATGGTAGTACTAGATGCTATTCTGCCAATAAAGATATATAATGTTAAGTGAGACCATGTTGATACAAAGACATATCTAACCTGATTTCTAAATTTTAAATACATTGTTGGGTGTGTGTGTGTGTGTGTTATGTGCAGCGAGTGGAAAATATTGTTCCACCCCACCTTCTCTTGCATTGTGACGATGAGCTGCTAACAGCAGGAGATCTTCTGGACATAGAACACGATCAGATGCTTGGAGACGCCCAAGAATGGATAAAGCACACAGCCCAATCTTGCTCCACGGTGGCAGTCCTGGTGGCTACGGTGGTCTTTGCGGCGGCCTACACCATACCCGGCGGGAATAACCAGGGAAGTGGTCACGCTTTACTCTTCAGATCACCAGTGTTCATATTCTTCACCATAATGGACATCGTGGCTCTTGCCTTCTCCTTGGCTTCGGTGATCATGTTTCTTTCCATCCTCAATGCGCCATTTGAGCTCTGGGATTTCCACAAGTCTCTCCCACGAAAACTGATTATAGGGTTTGCTTTTCTGTTCTCGTCGCTGGCCACAACGATGCTTGCTTTTAGTGCGACGATTTTGATCACAATTAAGTTGCCATGGAAGCAATGGACTTCGACTTTGGTGTATAGTGCTTCGCTTTAAGTACGAATTCGATCCCACCGTTGTAATTTCATAAGGTTACTGATTGCCCCTTTAAATAAAAAAAGAATCACTTCTAGAAACATTTTTACACAAATCAAGATAAAACTCCTCTTACGTATTTATGTACAATCACTTGTCAAAAACTAATTAATCTTACAACTACTTCTATAAGGTTTCCTAAGTTTTGTTTTATCTAAGGCCACTCCACTAGCTCCAAAACCTCGTTCTCCAGGCCCAAAGATACCGAAAGGCCCAGGGCGTCACTAAAGCATTGTTTGGTTAGGAGTTTTTGGAGGAGAGGGTAGGATAGATTAGAGATGCGATTGGGATAAGTGTCTTTGGTTGAGAAAAATGAGGGGAGACGAGGTGCCAATTCTTGTGTTTTTCCTCACCCCTCCCTTTCTCTCTTTACCCTCCGTATCGTTATTTCAATATTCCATCGGTACCCTTCAAGCTTAAAACCCTTTCTCATTTCTTCTACATCTGCACAATTTTGTGTCCTCCACTCTAATTTCCTCCTCTTTGATCTTCGTCATGTCGTTCACTTATCAAGTGAGTTAACCGTTTCCTTTGCCTTCGCTCCCATTTCCTTGTCCCAAACTATTTTTGATTCGTCATCGCTTTTACTCCCATTTATTTGGTATGGCTTTTTCATAAAAGATTGTGATGCATTTCTTTGATCTAGCTTATTTATCTATGAAAATGGGTTAAGCCTGTCGGGTCAACCTAATTAGATCCGCTTAAGTTGAGTGTCGAGCATGTGATTCAGTTAAAAAAAAAGGAAGACGAGTCTAAAAGGGTTAGCCTTGCAGGGTCGAGGGTCAACCCGTTTAGACTCGCTAAATTATTATTTTTATTTCAAACATTCTTTATTCCTTCAAAAATTGTTTTATTTGAAGTAATACGTTTTTTTTAATTTAAACATTCTAGAAAATAGCTATTTTAATATAAATATTATGAATAAAGGAAAAAAAGTATAAATACAATGATAAATGTATAACTTTCAACTTAAAATTTACTCCCATCCCCTCCTATCCCCTCTTAAACCAAAAAAAAATTATTATAATATCCCCCTACCATCACCTCCCTTTGAATCAAACAAAGTGTATAGCCTTCCCTACCCTAACCTCACTTACCTTTAATGAACCCCATCTCCACTCCTCTACTACTTTGAACCAAACAAGGCCTCATCAAGTGTTGACAATAAATTCCAAAAATCCATCTAATGTATGAATACAGCGGAAGAGAGTAACATTCCACAATGCGAACGAATTATATAATTAAATCTCTATTGAAATAAGTGTCCACATTTATTATGCAACAATATTTTGAATATAATTACTTTAAGTAAAAAATATATATATTCTTAGAGAGAGAAATATCTACACAACAAATTAACAACAACATACTATATAGTCAAAACCTCATAGGGGTAGGAGTTTCTTCCAAGCTAGCTTAAAGTAACTCAGAATAAGTTAAATTTACATGACACTTTTCACACGATTACTTATGATACATATAAAAAACTCCAAAGGGCGAACGTATTCTAGATTTCAATTTCTAAAAAATACAAGTTTCGCATATAAATTCTCAAGAAAAAAAAAAAGAACATAACACCCATCCAACAAAACTTTTTTCAGTTCTTTGTTGTGAGAGGCATTTCTAAGCAGCCCATAGTCTCCCCAAGATTTAAAAGCAATATTCAACATCCATTAAAATTTCAACACTTTTTCTTAGGGCATAGACTAAAGAATCAAACATACCAAAAAGGAATTCAAACCCAATAGAGGTAGATACAAACTCAATGATGGACCTCTGAAATTCCATTACGAAGTCAGCAAGTACATCAAGCAACCATGAGTTAAAAAAAATCAAATGGTTTAAAAATGACGAAACTAGATGAAGAAAATTATGTATTAAACTTGCCTTGATATGTTTAGGAACCTTAAAAAAAATCAAGTTTTATTTTCTATTTCTATTTGTCCGGTCAACTTATACAGATGAACATCGAAAAGGATTCTGAAATAAGCCACTAATTAAATTGCATAAGATAAAAGTTACACTAGAAATCTTTAAGCTAACTACAGATTCTGAAAACAGATTAATCACCTAAAAAGTAGGTGAAATTTTCGTTTGAAGCATGTAGTGGATGAATAAATCCATGGTGCATGTTTCACTGATTGATTATTTGGTGCGTGCTTCCTATATGTTTTTTTTCTAAAATTAATTAAATGATTCATTTTATTTATGCAACTAGTTGTTTGATACTTTGAATAGCAATTGCATTAAGTGAATGCATATATACGTGTATATATATGTGTATGGTGCTAGATATTGCTTAATTGGGTTTTGGTGTCAAATTCTTGCAGAAGCATATCACTACTCTCCTTGTTCTTTTTTATGAACAATAACTACCCAAATTATATAAAATAATTAAATGTTAAAATTAGTTAAAAGCAATTAATGCATAAGATATATGATTTTTTCAAACACACCATTATTTACCAAAATGATGAGTGAGAGAAAATGTGTAGGAAAATACATGAAATAGAATATAAGTACGTGGAAGAAAAGATACAAGAGATAACATACAATTAATAGAAGTAAAAATAGAAAAAGTTCATTAAACATTTAGATAAAACAAAATTTCTTATATTTAGGACAAAATGATACTACCAAAATTTAATTATGTACCGCAAATGCATGAGTTGTAAAAATAATATGATTACATGAATCCCGTAAGTATATTCATATCCTAAAGATAAATTAAAATAAATTATAAGATCACATTATCACTCAGTTTAAATATTCATTAAGATTCCTGTCACGAGGTTAATCTAAATTCCTTACATTTATGCTTAATATTGAGTAGGCACTAAACATATAATAATTTTTAAACTAAATAAACAAAATTAAAATTAAACATATATAAATGATTCAAACATGCTTAAATCCTTAAATCAGTTCATAGTTACTCTAAATTTAAAGAAAATTAATCACACATGAAGTTAATCAAATCCATAATAATAATTTCCAGATTAAGAAAAAAAAGCAGAGAGTAAGAAAATAAAGAAAGAAGAGGAAAGGTGATGGTTAAAATAGATTGAGATTGCTTGCGCGCCTTCTCTCTCTCTTTTGTTCTCGGGTGTCTTTTTTCCTCTTTGTGCGTTTGCTGCTTCTTTTCTCCACCGCGTGTTGCTTGCCTCCCTGCGTGTTTTCTCAATGTGCATCCTCCTTCCCAGCGTGTGCGCCCATCTACACACACACACACACACACATGAATAAAATATCAAAATCTTTTTAGAATCTTTAATATTTCTTTTCCCCCCTTGATTTGTCAAGTCTCTTCGTTACTTCATAAAAAAATAATAAAGTAAAAGGAAACTAAATGAAATAAAAATAAAAACTCCAAAAAATTTAAATTATTAGTATTAGCGATATTTAATGGATCCCTAATATAATATATCATTTGATAGATTTACTATTTTAAACTTAAATTTTTTTAAAATTACGTTGATAACTCTCTAGATATGTTAAAAATATATCTCAAATATACTAAAAATTTAGAGTTATCACCAAACCTGTAAAAAAAAAATGTTGCTTACACTTGCGGTGTCAGGAAATTTTCCTACCAGCAAAAAAGATCTTGAAGTGATTCTTAGCGGGGAAAACGTGGAGCTTTATCTCTGTTTTTTTTAAAAGAATGAATTATTAGTTAAGCAAAGAACTTATAATAATTTTTGGGAAAAATTAATAGATCACTAAGAAAACAGGTTTTTTTTTTAAAAAAAAAAAAAAGCAAATTCAGGCTTAAAAAATGGAGTGAAGAGGTAACGTTAAGATTACATTTTGCTGTGCTTTTTTACCCTTTGGAAACATTATCGTGTCTATTCATTCTAAGTTTTTTCTGCATTTCGCACCAATAGAGTTCGAATTTTTGAAAACCACACAAGTTGAAGAACCGTCTTTGAGACATTTCCAATAACCTAAAATATAGAACTTGCTTGCAAGCCATCTGGATACATATATATTGAAAGCAACATCTTTCATCTCTTATTGAGTACACCTCTATATAATGAACATGCAAGTTCTATTAAAAATTTTGATAAAAAAGTTTCTACTTAAAAATTCTATTGATTATAATACGATATGATATATTGTTATACATATGAAAGCACTAATACTTTAATTCAAATCATTCTACTCATTAAAATTTTGAAACGGTAACTTTCCATTTATTTTTTCAGCTTATATATATATGTGTGTGTGATGTATGGAATTGTTCAAGTTTATACATAGTTATACGTATCGCCTGCAAATTAATGGCTCTGAAGTTGCAAATTAGGCAATATGGGTATCAAATCACTAACAGTCATGCAAGCTACTTCTAGTAGTTGCAAAGTTGCAAATGAGAAGTTGCGGCATACTTGACAAGCTAGTTAAAAATTTAACCTTTTTTTTCCATAAATAGACTAATCTAGCTAGCTCGTAAATCAAGGAATTAGTGTGTCAAACTTATATTGGTCTCAAATCTTTTGATCCTCTATTGTCTTTTACCTAGTTAGTTAGGACATCAACAGTAATTCAGAACGCAAATTAATTTTGTACAATACCTCCACACTTGTATTTAAACCACTTGTAATGAACATGTTCAAAGAATATCCGTATCATTCAAAATATATGAACAGTGAAAAACTGGTCCTAGATTAATTGGATTTCCCACACACACACACAACCATACAACAAAAACCAAAACATTATGCATATTTGGGAAGAACTTTTTCATAACGGTGCATACAAGTTAAGACAAAACCATCTTGAAATCTGTAAATTCTTTTCGGAAGGTAGTAGGCTATGCTTTGACAAACTTGGATTCTTTAATACCTCCACACTAGTAGGCCATGCTTTGATAAACTTGAAATCAGAAGGTATAATTTTTTTCCTAAGCAAATTAATTTTGCACTTTTACTGAACATGTTTAAAGAATATCCGTATCATTCATAGATTAATTGGATCCCCTCCAACAGACACACGCAACCATACTACAAAAACCAAAACATTATCCCACTAGTGGGCCATGCTTTGATAAATTTAAAATGAGAGGGTATCATTTTTTCTCAATATTGTTTTTGCAAGCAAGGAATATTGTTGCTTTATTAATCTCTTGCAGAAACAAGAAGAATAATGATGAGTAAAGCACTTATGTCCACACGTCGTTTTCAATAATCATACAGATGCACACACGTCACTTATAAAAGACGAGCGTTGCTATTGTTTACATTTTTAAAACAAATAAGTATCATATAAAATTTAAAATTGAAACAAACTAAACTAAAAAGTTAGATTATTGCGAAGCTATAATTAACATAAATAAATGGAATCATAAGATACCATGAATAAGAGTAACTATTTTAAATTGCAGTAGTAATGAAAGAACCCAGTTTCAAATATACAATTAATGTTGGGTCAAAACTTTAAAAAATTATTACAGATTAAGGATCATTTTTACAGTTGAAATATTTGTAAAAAAGTTGCGAGTATTCAAAATTTTTTGGGGCTTAATATAATCCCAAAAATATTTAAAATGGAGTAATGTGACTTTTACCCTTAAAAACATTAACAATCAACATTACTTTTTTTAATCCATTGTGTTAGCTTTTTAACAAAACAATAGGGTGATATTGGCTCCAAATAAAAAGGAACCTTCCCGTATCTCATAATGTTCATAATTACTTCTATAATAGAAAATTAAAAAACCTTGGCCCACGTATTACCACGTACACAATACAATACATGAATAACGATAATATTGAATTTCACCTAAAAAAACTACAATTGTATAATAAGAAAACTTGTGAGATTCCCTCACAAAGTGTGTATATATATAAGTACCAGATAGACCTACACGTTGAGCACACAAGTGTACAACAGGAAGATATAGGAAAATGCGTAGTGGTGTGGATGAGTGGAAAATGGGAAAGAAGAGTACTGAGATTAAAATAGAGTTCAGCGACACTGTGAGAGAAGCTCAAAGGGCTTATAGGTCCAAAGAATGGGACACTTTCAAGAGGATCTTTGCTGATAATAAGACAGATTTGCTCAAGGATTTTGACTTGTTGAGGAACACCGCCATTATCATGGCAGCCCACTCTGGTAAACCAGAAATCTTGAAGGAGTTGCTGGGAAAGCTATCTGAAGAAGAAAGGTGGCGTGCCTTGACAAAGAAGAACATTCAAGGCAACACCCTTCTTCATGACATCGCCGTCAATTGCCAGGTGGAGGAGATGGCAGACGTCGTACTTGATTTCGAAAAGACCACTCCTTTGCCGCTGAAGGACAAGGAGGAGGAGGACATGCCAGCAGAGCTCTTGGAGGAGGAAGACACAGAGGCAGAGCTCTCGGAGGAGGAGGAGGACATACCGAAAAAGCTTTTGGAGGAGGAGAATAAGGAGACAGAGGAAGAAAAGAGAAGGCCATTGTTGGAGCGGAAGAACTTAAAGGGTGAAACGCCAATGTTCAGAGCTGCGAAGTTCGGTAACCTCAAGATGCTGAGACATTTGTTCAAACGTGTAGAAGGTGATGACATGAAAATTCATGAAGAAAGCCATGGAGAGACCATTCTTCATGCTAGTGTGAACTGTCAATCCTTTGGTAAGTATATTTTAAACTAAAATTTTATAAAAGAAGGATATTTATAATTATATATCTAATATCTGTGTGCGCGCGCGCAGATGTAGCTCTTTGGATAATCAAGAATATGGATAACAGCAGTTATCTGATTGAGAAGAAGAATAAAAATGATCTGACATGTCTTCAGCTTCTCGCCAGAATGCCTCGTGCTTTTAAGAGTCATTATGATTCACAGGAACTAACCACCAAACTCATCTATAGATGTACATTTCCTAATTATGTCTAATTTCTGTTCTTCAGCATATATATAATTGCATCATTTCTCACTCACAACTCTATTTCTCTGAATAAAAATGCAAATAACTTGTAATTTGGATGATGTATATAGTGCTTCCCAAGGCATACGACATTGAAGGTTCTAACAGCTTTGAGTTGCTTAGTCCTTCGGTAAGAGACTTGGAAACTGGTGGACAAGATGATGCCAGGCGACCAACTCCTGGTACCTTTTGGTTGACCCCATATACAGCAATGATTCTACCAATTTTTATAAGCTAAAATTGTTGTAGTAAATATTAATCAATTTTTTAATCTATCATTCTACATTCGATACTTCAAATAAGATTTATATAACTAATTCATGCATGGATATTAAAGAAATTAGTTGAATGAGTTATTTGTAATAAATATGTGTTAGTTATCCTAAACAACACTATATAATTGTGATTAGAATGAAAACCATTTAGAGATTGTTTGGAAGTCCAATGAAGAATAGCTTTTATGGAGTTCGAGGTAAAACCTAGATTTTTTATGAATAACTTTTACGAATTCCAAGGTAAAAAGTAAATAAGAACGAGAAATAAAGAGAAAAGAGAATAGAGAAAATTTATTAGGTGAGAAAATGTGATTTGATAAAAATATAGTTTTTTTTCAAAAACCTATATTTTAAACAAATGTTTTATCTCTAAAATAGGTTTTCTAAAAAATATGAGTACTTAGATAAAACCTAAGTTTTGGGGTAAAATCTAAGTTTTGTAACATGGTGTCAAACGATCTTTTAATAAATACAATTAACAGAGATACTTTTAGAAGAAATTATAAATTTAGGAGGTAAAATGGATTGAGATAGTACATGTTGTTTGGGAAGTAATATTTACATGCAGATGACTTGCAGGTCATCTTTCAAGGGTCAATTACACTGTATGGAAATATCTAGCCAAAGGTGCCATCTCATTCAATATATAATCAACGTACAAATTCACATATTATGATATATACTAACACGAATTTACACACACATGTATTATGTGCATGTCTGACCAACTTGATGAGCAAGCAGTGTTCAAGTGCATTGAGCCGATCTGGGAAGCAAAGAAGAAACATCAATTGGCATGTGGCCTGGCTGAATTTCTCGTGAAGTGCGACAATTCATGGAAGAAGTCTTATCATAACGAACGTAAGGAAAAACCAATTTTCAAGCTTCCCCTAGTTCTTTACAATGTGGCCAAAAGGAAACAAGAACTGAGATGGCAGCGAAAGAAAAAAGTGATGGAGAATAAAGAAGAAAATGATGATAAACTATTGGAACGTTATAAAGATTTCATACCATTGCTTGTAGCGGCCAGCAATGGGATCATAGAAATCATATATTGGTACGTTAAAGAGCATCCAGAGTCTATAAAGCACGTCACTAAAGGTGGCCAAAACATACTGCACATAGCAGTTAAGCACCGTCAAGAGGAATTATTCAAATGGCTAGAGGATCAACCGGAGCTTTCCATCTTGGCCTCTCGAGTTGACAGAATCGTACAGCGTTACACCAAGTTGCGAGGATGGATTTTTACAGAGCATCATCTTTACCTGGTGCAGCGTTCCAACTTCAAGAAGAGTTGAATTGGTACAAAGTAAGTATATGTCATTAAGCTCATCAAATTGAATAGTATTTATTAGAAGCTTTAGTGTTTATATGTTCTACCAACCAATGATAATTGGTGAAACAACTAAACATAATGTTTTCCATCACATTGGTTTAAGCTATTTTGATTTTAAAAGAAAAAGACTTGAGAGGCCTATGACACTCAAAAAGGAAGTACAACCTAGATACAGATGAAAAAAGTAGAAGGAAGATAGGAATATTGAAAAAAAAATTTATTGATGAAAGAATGAAGATAAGGTAAAATAACATTGAACATCTTAATATTATTTCTCAACAATATTGAATATTCTAATCTTATTTATAGTGCATCTAACACTTGATGTTATTATAAAAATAAGGTAGAGTATTGGATGTAGCATCTATATTAGATAACATCATAGTCCTACTAGATGCTATATTGCCCATAAAGATATATATTGTTAAGTGAGCTTAAACCATGTTGATAAAAAGACTTATCTAACCTGATTCACTGAATTTTAATACATCGTTGTGTGTGTTATATGCAGCGAGTGGAAAAAATGGTTCCATCCCACCTTCTCTTGCGTTGTGACAATAAGCTGCTAACAGCAGGAGATCTTCTGGACATAGAGCACGATCAGATGCTTGGAGACGCCCAACAATGGATAAAGCAAACAGCCCAGTCTTGCTCCACGGTGGCGGTCCTGTTGGCGACGGTGGTCTTTGCGGCGGCCTACACCATACCCGGCGGGAATAACCAGGGAAGTGGCCACGCGTTGCTCTTCAGATCACCGGTGTTCATATTCTTCACCGTAATGGACATCGTGGCTCTTGCCTTCTCCTT
>JANTPZ010000296.1:0-25041 GCA_025593235.1 Vachellia pachyceras | reverse complement strand
TGCAAGTAGTTGTTATCACATTAAAGAAAACACTAACGGTTAAAAATGAATAAGGAAAAGAAATTAGACCTGAGCATTAATGGGTCTGATTAATTGCGTTGCTGCATGTCCCATTGGAGCCTGGGGCCGGTTAAGCTCTGCCTCCGAATCAGGTTCTTTATCAAGATGGAGGTAAAGGGAACTCCATCAGCTTCAGTTTCAATCCCCATGTCTGCTTCCATCCCATCAAGTTCTGGTTAACAAAATCACATAAGCATGAAAATGGATGGTCCAGGATACTGAATGACCGATAGAAGCATATCACCCAAATGCAATAGAAATATTGACTCTGAATTTTCCTTTTAGGCTTGCTTTGAATGAGATGAAAGCTTCTTAAGAAAAAACTGTTTTGGATTATATAGCTGAAATTTCTAAATCTAGATTATAGAGGACTTGCTGCAATGACATTGTCCAATCAACAGGTCTATTATGATTTTTCTTTGATTAGGGGAAACATGGCAATGGGAAGTAAAGAGCAAGGTGGTGAGAAAAATTTAACATGTACACAATGTTGATCAAGATAATTGCTAGAGCATCAAATTGCCCATGTCAAAAGCCTAAACAATTTCTCAACTTACCACCAATGAGATCCTCCTCACAAGGATTGCAGGATTTCATTGCTTAAATAATCAGATCCATCATCTCATCTTGTAAGTTCTACAAGTAGCACAGATAAACAATCAAGGCAATTACCCTCAAGGTCAAAAGGATAGAAGCTGAAAGAAAAGGTTAACGAGTGCAAACATCAATGTCTAGTATCTTCACCTTTTTCATCATTCCCTTCAAATCCTTGTCGGCAGACTTTCAAAGCTCACATCTGAAAAGAGAAATAGTACAAGAGAAAATTGTGTTCTATCATCTATGCATGCCTGACAGACTATGCTTCAATTGCATCGGGTTTCTCAAAACCTGAAGGCATCTTTAGAAGTGGTACAAGAGAAATTCAAGGTATCTATTAATCACGTCTCTGTGCAGAGACCCCTTCATAATGACAGAGCCCCAATCATAAAGCTTCTTTTTTTAAAAAAAAAATTAATTATTACATATAAGTATAATCTATAATATAATGCATAATAGTACATTCATCCCTTACTTTAAAAGTCGATAGATTTTTTTTAAAAATAAATAAATTATTTAATTATAACACATTATATTTTTTATTTTATAAGAAAGTTAAAGGTACTTTTGATTCAGTTAAAAAGGGTTGTGATTGTTGAATTGAAGATAGATAACACGTAAAAACCTTAAACAAATTATGAATATCCAATTATCTGCAAAGTTCAACCAGCACTTTTGACAAGCATGTGTGTTTCCAAAATAATTAAAAAATCTAAAAATAAAAATAGTTCAAATTAAATAAAAGTGAGATTATATAGAGCTTTATACTCTTTTTTTGTTGTTGATAAATTACTACTACAAGTTCTCAAGAAAGAGATCCAATAACCTTAAAATTCAATAAAAATCGAATGCGTAATCACAATTGGTAATTAAGTATCTTTTATGGGACAATAATTCTCCTACTTTTTAAAGGGACATCAAAGCTACAAGAATATTATACTTTTTTAATGTAAAAAAAAGCAAATAAAACAAAATTGATATGATCCCTTTTATGTATAAAATCCTGCTCCTACCTATATAAAAAAGATATCTTTTTGTTGATAAAATTTTTAAACAGTCACTTTTTACCTTTTTTTTCCTAAATCAAATTTAACAGTTGATAAAAAAAATTCAGTTTTCAATTTTTATGAAAAAATGAAAAATTTAGTCTCAAGTCTCAAATAAACAAAATATTTGAGGAATGGTCCCATAGATGAAAATATTTAATGAGATGTCTCATTGACAACATGAGGTCCTTATATTGACAACATCATACGCTGTGTTGACAACATCTCATGTTATCAATGAGACCTCTTATTAAATATTTTCATCCAAGGGACCATTTTTTAAATATTTTACTTATTTAGAACGTGAGACTGAATCTCCCAAAAAGATGGGATATTTAGCCTCACGTCCAAAATATGCAAAATATTTAAGGAATGGTCTCACGGAGAAAAATATTTAATGAGAAATCACATTATGAGATCTTTATATTGATAACATCATATGCTGTGTTGACAACATTTATTAATAAGATCTCTTGTTAAATATTTTTCTACGTAGAATCATTCTTTAAATATTTTCTTTATATGGTGAAATCTACCAGAAAAAAAATCAGCTTTAACCTACGGAAAAAGGAACATCACTATACATATCAGAAATGGGCCAGACGGTGACAGTCCTAGGCTTTGTTTGATAAGGCCGTTGGGAAAACGGACACAGATTCCAAGGTACTTTATGTGAGAGGAATTTTGTCTCGGTAAGAGTGTCCGTTGGCCAAACGGCCAAACCAAACGCAGCTCTAGAACCTTACTTTGCATCGTCTTCTTCGGCATCTTTTTCAACCTTAGCCCTCACCCACTTTCTTCCCCACTCTCTTCTTCGCACTCTGCAACAGTTTCAGTTTCACAATCCCTCGCCACCCAAAAATCCCAAATATATTATATCAAAAAAGAAAAGATAATAAATCTCCAATTTCTCTTTACCTTTCCCTTTCCCTCAAAATTTCCCCTCCAAATTCATCACTCTCTCCTTCCTCCTCCCATGCTGTCTTCTCCTTTGCTTGTTATCTTCACTCTCTTCCTCAGTCTCCCATTCATCTTCTTCTTCGCCCCACAAATCCTCCTTCCTCCCCACCTCTCCTTCACCATCTCCGATGACCTCGACGATCTCGCTCTCCTCACCAGAGCATCACACGCCGCCCATTCTGTTCCCGCCACCTCCCGCTTAGGCACAACAAATCCTAAACCCAAAATCGCTTTCCTCTTCCTCACCAACTCCAATCTATCCTTCGCGCCCCTCTGGGAAAAATTCTTCCATGGAAACCGTAATCTCTTCAACATTTACATCCACTCAGACCCGTCCGTTTACATCACTCCTCCTGGCGGCGTTTTCCACGACCGATTCATCCCTTCCAAGAACACTTTCCGCTCGTCGCCGTCCCTCATCGCCGCCGCACGCCGCCTCCTCGCCAACGCGGTTATCGACGACCCAATGAACCACTACTTCGCTCTCGTGTCCCAGCATTGCATCCCACTCCACTCCTTCCGTTTCATGTACCGTTCCCTCTTCGGCAACGAACTGAGGATCCTCACGAGTTTTTCGTTTTCTCGGTCTAACTACAAGAGCTTTATCGAGGTACTTGCCGATGAGCCCAATCTGTACGACCGATACGCGGCGCGTGGGCAGCACGCGATGTTACCGGAAGTGACGTTCGATGAGTTCCGGGTCGGGTCACAGTTCTTCGTGCTGACCCGGCGGCACGCAGTGGCTGTGGTGAGGGATAGGAGGTTGTGGGAGAAGTTCAGGCTGCCGTGTGTGACCGAGGAGCCGTGCTACCCGGAGGAGCACTACTTTCCGACGCTTTTGTCCATGGAGGATCCGAATGGCTGTAGCGGGTTCACGCTCACGAGGGTGAACTGGACGGGGTGTTGGGACGGCCACCCTAGGCTGTACAGGCCACCTGAGGTCTCGCCCGAGCTGGTTTCCCAATTGAGGCAGTCAAATTACTCGGGGTATGACTACATGTTTGCGAGGAAGTTCTCACCGGAGAGCCTTGCGCCGTTGATGGACATCGCGGATGACGTCATTTTCCGAGACTGAATTAACTAATCATCTTTAAGGATAAGGACAAACGGGTAAGTATCTCCTGATCAATATAACTTTTTACTTGGCTAATCATTGATATTTTGGCATCTTCTTGCTTTTCTGAATTATAATATATAATTGATTAAAAAAGTCATGAAATGAAGGAGAAAAAAATCTTTTCTGTCGGGAAAAAAAGGAAAAGGAATGTAAATTATTCGAGATGGCAAAAAAAGAATATTTATACAGAATTACAGTATTTTTAAGGGTAAATTAAATTGATGTTTCCTCTATTTCAACTTAATTATAATAAATAACTCCATTTTAATTGTAAAATCTGAACCTTTTCTAGAATCAACAGTCACGTAATATAAACTTGAGAAAACAGGGATTTAATTATACTAAGAGATAAATTAGTCTATTGTATGATTATCACAATATATTATTATTAAAAGTTTCTGAAACTTCTTTTTTTGGGGGGGGGGCAGGGTAAACAATTAGATTGTAAAGAAAAATTAATGATTTTATTTTTTGTAATTTTTAGTGAATTATTCTTGTGGTGGTAAAAATTAAAAATTAGGTTAACGTGTAAGTTCTACAACAGAAAATAAATTTCTATAATTTTTGCAAAGCAGAAGGAACGTCGCTATAGTTTACTCTTTTTGTTTATTTAAATCATATCAACAATTCTATTTAGCATTTGGATTATTCATAGAAAGTCATTTATTTAATTATTTTCCTTTTTAACCCTGAAAATCATTTAATTGTTATCATAATATTTCTATTGGCTTTGCATATATTGCAAAAACGACATGTTGAAGCGTATTTGGCTGCTTGGTTATGAACTTATAATAATAATAATGTGCTCCAATTTAATTTGATACTATCTGAAAATATTATTAAACGTCCTTGAAGATGACGAGAATCAATTAGGTGCTGCTTGGATTCGGCGAGAACCATTCATAAAGCAGAACCATACACCAAATATTCTTTTGATTAACAAAACATAACCAAGCAAGCTATGGTTCATTGCCGTGTTTGGTAACTGTGAAGTGACCTAATTGACCATTTTCATGCTCACTTCCCCTCCAAAATTGGATTCATTAGGTTACTTAGGAAACCTTCCCTGGTCTGTTTCTGGGATTTGGACCTCACAGTGCTACTCTGTTTTAGTTCTTCTGAGTATATGTCCAAGGTTGAGAAGAGGGACACCCCCACAAGAACGTAAAGAGATGGATGGGTTGGATATGAGATTAGACTTCACTTCATGCTTGTCTTGAAAGATGAGCAAGGAACATGGAGTGATGATCCCTAAATCTAATTGGAGAGTTGAGATGGATAATGTACATAATACAAGTAGACTTCGTGTAAGTTTGGCTTTTCATTGGTGTACACCTCGGAATATTCCTTTGTCCCGAACCTGAAGCAATAACTTTTTTTTTTTACTCCTCACATAAAGTGATTTTAGAATTTGTGCATTGTCCCCTATACATATAGCCCCTCTGTTTTTTCTTGGTTTTTTTTTATGAGCAAAAGCAACAAAATTTGAGATGCATTT
The DNA here is from genome assembly GCA_025593235.1 of Vachellia pachyceras. Taxonomy (NCBI): domain Eukaryota; kingdom Viridiplantae; phylum Streptophyta; class Magnoliopsida; order Fabales; family Fabaceae; genus Vachellia; species Vachellia pachyceras. Next base: position 19,763 of record JANTPZ010000296.1, on the reverse strand, counting down.
GAGACATCTTTTCAGAATCAGGAAAAAAAAGGTTAAGCATCAATAACAAGGGCTTTTCCAATCCGAAATATTCAATTTGAGGTATAATTATCGTGTTAAAGTTTGCTTATATTTGAATATATTGAAGTAGCTCTTGAACATTTATCCAAGTAGAGACCCTTAGGAGTCAGAGAGTGAAGCATGAAAAAAGATATAGGATGAGGAACGTCTTTGGCCATTGAATTTGGCACCAGTGTCAGTTGAGATAGGAATTCTGGAATTTGTGTGAACAGATGATAATCAACGTCCGTTAAGCATCCAAAGCTCAACTGATTGAATGGAATATCATATAAGGGATTTTGAAACCTTTTTTTAAACTTTGATACCGCATATGACTTGCCATTGTTTTGTTTGTTTGTTTTTGTTTTCTTTCCCTGGGGTAGCTTAGAGCTTGACTTGCTATTCCTTTTCTAATTATCATTTCATTCCGTTCCATTTCTTCATAAATTCTTCAGCATACCTTACTTTGAGATGGTGACTTTCACTCCTTTCGTCTAGGCAATTTTTTTTCTTTTAAAATCTTTAGAAGGCAGCCTTCTAGTGTACAAGTGCGTATAATTTCAGTCGATTTTGAAATATTAATGAGAAACATTTCATTATTATTTTTTTGTCTTATAATAATGAGGGATCTCTGTCCTTATACTATAATTCTTATAAGGTATTTCTGGGCATATCACTGTTGAACCTGCTCATGTGCCCTCTTCCCTTGACCATCTGATAAACTACTCACGTGAACTCTGGTTTGCCTTTTATTTTTTATTTGCAGGGCATCTTTTTTGATAATGGCAAGAGCCATGGTGATGCACTGGACCACTACACTGGGAAAGCTTCATTTGCCAACATGTGAATAGGAAGTTTTTTTTTTATGTATCGAAATTTTTTTTTGTTTTAAAATTACACAATCAGTTGTGGGCACTTGTGGTAAGTAAGAAGTGTCATCTGAGAATGTTGGTGTTTGGAAGTAGCATTGTAGAGAGTTATGCAAGTTTGTTGTGAGAAAAATGGTTATTGTACAATGTTGCACGAATTCAAAAACGAATTCGTGAAGAAAAAAGTAGAAGCTAATCTTTATTATATTGTCAAAGATTACGATTTTATGTACAAAATGGAATGAAAACAAACAGTACGGCTTATTGATTTGCTGCATTTCTTTCTTCCATTCTGTAGATTATAAAAGGGAAAATGACAAAAAAAAAGCACTTGGAAATTAGTAAAGGACAAAAATGTGCCGCATCATTCTAAATTCCAGAGGTGTTAGGACTCCATCTGGCATTTATGAAGTTTAAAGGAAATAACGAAATTGCCTTCCATCATTAATATTGAAAAGTCCTCTGTTCTCACACTCACTCGTCTCTCTTTCGCTCTTCTTCTTGTATTTTTTTGCCACTCATCTCTCTTTCGCTCTTCTTTAACTGCACGCCTCTCTCCCCTCCTACGCACTGATTTTTTTCTCCTGCTATACCTATTAATAAGTATTATCGTAAAATAAAAAATGAAAAAAAATAGATATAGACCATCCAGATTTAACGTCCAAATCTAATGGGTTGAGAGAACTCATCCTTTTTGATTAACACCCTCACCATTTCCCATTGACATTACCAAGTACAGAGAGATAATCAAACTTTTGGAAGAAGTTCATAAAATAATTTGCATGTCAGTATTATGAGTGTAGTTCAAACTTTTGGAGTCAAGTGTTTCTGTAACATATGTACTCAGACACATAGGCCACCGACTGTGTAATGCTTTTGTGACATTCACCTCTTCCGGGAGTTAATTAAATCTTCACTACACATAAATTTTCTATAGATGAACGCCCAGAATATGATAAAGACAGTAGTTGCACTCATTTCCACCATTTTTATTGACTCTACTGCTTTGACCAATTTCATCAAACCATGTAAAAACCCCATTCCCATTATCTATTACAATAATGGTAAAAAAAACCCCCCAATAAGATATCTACAAACAAGATTGCATTGAATGACCGCCAAGAGTCCTCATTCCATCATGAAAATCATCAATAATTTATTGTTCTTACTGCTGGATTATACCTCAGCAGAAATATCACCCCTAACCAATACAGAGGATTTGGCAAACGTTGCAGCTGTTTAGACAAATCATATTTGAAAACAAGTCACCATTTTTAACTTCAGATCTTCTGCAATGAAGAATCCGTTCTTTTTTTTTTAGTTCTGAGAATTTTATGCAAGTAGTTGTTATCACATTAAAGAAAACACTAACGGTTAAAAATGAATAAGGAAAAGAAATTAGACCTGAGCATTAATGGGTCTGATTAATTGCGTTGCTGCATGTCCCATTGGAGCCTGGGCCCGGTTAAGCTCTGCCTCCGAATCAGGTTCTTTATCAAGATGGAGGTAAAGGGAACTCCATCAGCTTCAGTTTCAATCCCCATGTCTGCTTCCATCCCATCAAGTTCTGGTTAACAAAATCACATAAGCATGAAAATGGATGGTCCAGGATACTGAATGACCGATAGAAGCATATCACCCAAATGCAATAGAAATATTGACTCTGAATTTTCCTTTTAGGCTTGCTTTGAATGAGATGAAAGCTTCTTAAGAAAAACTGTTTTGGATTATATAGCTGAAATTTCTAAATCTAGATAATAGAGGACTTGCTGCAATGACATTGCCAAATCAACAGGTCTATTATGATTTTTCTTTGATTAGGGGAAACATGGCAATGAGAAGTAAAGAGCAAGGTGGTGAGCAAAATTTGACATGTACACAATGTTGATCAAGATAATTGCTAGAGCATCAAATTGCCTATGTCAAAAGCCTAAACAATTTCTCAGCTTACCACCAATGAGATCCTCCTTGATACGTGGGAATCCTATAAGTGTACACGTGGCTAGTATATTCTGTAATGACGTTTACAATTAGTTACTGCTCTGTTACTGTATTAGCAAAGGAACCGTTAAGGGTTGTTAGAATAACCGAATCGATAGTCATCTGAACATGTAAGCAACTGCTATATGTATGCAGAGACGCTAAGCACTGATGCTATGGAATTAAGAACTCATTTCGTGTTTCCCTTTCTCTTTTGCGTTCGGCCTGTACCAATTTGGTATCAGAGCCAACCTCCGGCGATGGCGCCGGAGATTCGATCCTTCGATAGGATCAACCACGTTGCATGCCGCTTCGATTCTCGCTCTGCCAGCGATACGTCTCTGCAATTCTCATTACTCTGTACAGTTGAGTTCTTGACGATGCTTGGCTCATAGACGTTAACCACCATGGCTGGTCTATAAGCAAGGTTCATGTCTTCAACCGTGCCGCCATCGCCAACTCCAAAGGATTTCCAGGACCACTCGTTTTTCTCTTACACAGAACGCCTCCCGCTGATCTTTACTCATCTCAGTTTTCCGAAGCTAGCAATGTCGACTCCTTCACGCTCAGACTCAATGTAATCCGCAGCGTCCTTCTCAACCAGTCCTCCTACGATCTTTGCTCCAGGCCACTGCCTTACTCCCATGTTAGATTCGATTATCGGAAACTCTAGCACTGCTGTTGATGATCTTGAAGAAGCTCTCGATGTTGCCGTCTTCAAGAAAGCTATCTTCTCCGACCATACGCTGTCGTCAATGGCGACCATCTCCGACCACACGTTCGATAGCTCAGGAAGAAGACACAATTCTACAAGGAGACCACACGTTGATGACACTACGGTCAAAACGTCTCTTCTATTGGAAAGAACTCATCGGAAAGATCCGCTCGACCAATTTAATCTTTATCATGGCGGTTGGAATGTCATCAAACCACATTATATTGCATCAGTTACTTTTACTGCGGTCCCCTTCTTCACTATTGCAGCAGCTTGGTGGATGCACTATCTTGTACACTCTCGTATTGAGCATTTTGATGTATAGACAGTAAAAAGTGTCAGACTACTGCATGACGTTGGCCATGGGTCATTCAGCCACACGTTTAAGCGCCAGTTTCTTTCCCAGCTCCTAGGTGGCTCACCATTGTCTCATAAAGAAATGTCCGTAAAGATGATTGATTACATTGTTGACAAACACAATATCGATATGGATACTGAAATCCTCAAGAAGGCAAAGGAAATGATCACAACCGGTCCCGATCGCCTTTTACACAGAGAAAAACAATTCTTATATGATATTGTTGCTAACGGTCGCAATGGAATTAGTGTTGACAAGTTTTACTACAGTGTTCTGGATACCCATGCTTATGGCCTTCACGCATGTAATACTGTTTGTCTGCTTGCACATGCTATTGATGCATTCTTCAACCAGGGTGGGATTATTTCACTTTCTAACGACTCCAGGATACATGATGTTGGTGAATCTCCTCGCTGGCTCGTAACTAAAGGTCGATTTGGTGATGCCAGGACTGTCTTGCAATGTATCCGAAGCACTCCTGACGAACCTCTACCAATGCTTGTTGGACCTATGTCCTTCCTGTTCTATCAAAACCAACGAAGGGTGTTGATAGATCATTTTCTCTTCTGTCCTTGATCAACAAGATCAGTCCACTCTACAAGGAGGGTGTGGCTGCACGGAAGGCAGCTGGTGCTACTTGGATCCAGTTGGATGAACCAACCCTTGTTTTGGATCGCATGATCGTTAAATCCTCTTCGCTCCCAGCTTTACCACTAGTAGACGATGACGACCAGCTTTCAGTAGCTCCAGTGGCTATCTTGGATAGCATGATCGTTAAACATGGCCGCTTACCGATGACGAACATCTTGGTACAGTGGTCCCACACAGCACAGGAAGATGTCCCCTGGGAAGACTTAGCTTTCATTCGCAATCCAGCCTTATCGCTACCATCCCTGTCACTTGTCCAATCCTTAAGGACAAGGATGTCTTTAGGGGGGGAGTATTTGATACGTGGGAATCGTATAAGTGTATACGTGGCTAGTATATTCTGTAATGACGTTTACAATTAGTTACTGCTCTGTTGTTGTATTAGCAAAGGAACCGTTAAGGGTTGTTAGAATAACCGAATCAATAGTCATCTGAACATGTAAGCAACTGCTATATGTATGCAGAGACGCTAAGCACTGATGCTATGGAATTAAGAACTCATTTCGTGTTTCCCTTTCTCTTTCGCTGTCTCTCTCTATTTTGCATTCGGCCTGTACCACTCCTCACAAGGATTCCAGGATTTCATTGCTTAAATAATCAGATCCATCATCTCATCTTGTAAGTTCTACAAGTAGCACAGATAAACAATCAAGGCAATTACCCTCAAGGTCAAAAGGATAGAAGCTGAAAGAAAAGGTTAAAGAGTGCACACATTAATGTCTAGTACTTCACCGTTTTCATCATTCCCTTCAAATCCTTGTCGGCAGACTTTCAAAGCTCACATCTGAAAAGAGAAATAGTACAAGAGAAAATTGTGTTCTATGCATGCTTGACAAAATATGCTTCATTTGCATCAGGTTTCTCAAAACCTGAAGGCATCTTTAGAAGTGGTACAAGAGAAATTCAAGGTATCTATTAATCACGTCTCTGTGGAGAGACCCCTTCGTAATGACATGCATTCAACCCTTACCTTTCAGGAGGTCGACAGCCAATTCCAAACAGGGTACTAATAAAGCTCCACCTTGAACCAAGCCCCTTAAATCGCTACAAAGAGAAACAGATGTTATAAAGTGACTGTGGTTACCCAGTTAACCTAATATAGCATATAATTGCCATCTTCAAAATTAACGACAACAATAAATAACACCCAAACATTTGTTATATACTCAAGTTAAGAGTGAAAGAACCATAAAGAAAGAACCATAAAATTTCAAAAGCATTCCCTTTTAATAATCTGAACCTCAGTTATACCTAGTTTTGAGAGCGAATTTGGAGGGCATGAAGATATGCCATGAAAATGATTCAATCTATTCAATTGATACCTCTCTCTCCCTCCAAACTTATTTTACTCAAAAGAAGAAGAAGAAGTCTTCAACGCTTTATGATTTTTTATGGTTTCTGCATTTTAAACTTAAATATCCATCTACAATGCAGTACGAGATATAAATACAGAGAAGAGTCGAATATTAATTACGAAAAATATTTAAACTCTTTGTAACATACAGTTTGCTGGGCATATTGAACTCCCTCAGCAGCAGAGGTAACTTGATCAAGATTGAATGTCCGATTATACAGCATCTCACGTTGCCCTTCATAACTGTTAAGAAGGAAAATAACCATATAAACACAAAATCATAAACAATTCACATTGCTAAGTGTACCCTCATAAATATTGAAAGGAAACGCCTTTGGCTACTCTGAGTTATGATTGTCTGATGATAAAGAACATATCCTTCATGACATGAACATGTGGGAATCATATGAATACATCAAAAGAGATAAAATAAACACAAAGCATGCTAATATAAAAGACCAACAAATTATTATAGAAAAAGACATTATAAAAAAACTCAATTTGAATAAAAAACAACAAAGGAGATAGGAAGAGAAAAAAGGAATTCTAGAAAAGGGACATTGAATCTTTAGACCAAGAAATCAAGGCAAAGATACAGTATAAAGTGAAAAAGAAAATTTCCATAGCAATAACCTTGTTACTGTTAGGGTCGAGATGCTAAATTCTACATCAACCCAAGTTAGTAGTTGTCACAGCTCTCAGACATTGATCAGTCTCCCACAACTTCAAATAAAATAAAAAAATACCCTTTGTAGTATAAGCAGACAAACTAAAACCTTACAATACTTAGTAAACAACTGACTCATTGCTCTAAAACCTTACAAACTAAGACCTTTATGAAGATATAAAAAGAGCCACTTAGTAAAAAAAGAGGGAAGAATTTACATTCGCTTTTGCTTAAGAACTCTCATTGCTCTAGCTTTAACAGCCTCATGCGCGGGACCGGGTCTTGTTTTCTTGATCTGTTCTTTATATCGATTAAGTTCAGCATCTAGCTTCTTAATCTTCTCATCCAATATGTCACCCCTTTTAGTAATCTGGAATTTAAAGCATGCTTAAGACGATAGGGAAAAAAAATTACGCGCGCGCGCACCAACAGCTAATGCATATAATACGCAATATGAATTGCTGAAATTGACAGCATAAATACTTGATAGTAACAATTTCATGAACAGGATTTAGTCGAACAAGCACTATAAACTCAAATTATACCCAGTTCGAATCACTCTCCCACACAGCCTCACACGTATAAACAAGAAGTACAATGAAAGTGAGAGAAAACACTATTCTACCAGACGTCATACACTAACCCTATCGGAAATATCCTGAATAGAGGAAGAAGAGAGCTCCTTGTCCTTCTTCACACCGAAAACCCTCTTCATTTTTCACTCTCCTCTTTCTCCAAATGGAATATGTGGCTTGAGAAAAACCTTCGACAGGGTTTGGTTAAACTGAGGGAGACGAGGTAGAGGATCAGTAGAGGGCATGGATCGTACCGTTACCGTTATTTTGTTTTGGTCGATAAGTGGAAGATGGTTTTGAAACCAAAGTTGTAATTAGTTTTTTTACCAAAAAAAGTTATAATTATTTAAAGGATCAAAAGTAAAAATATAGATTAAAAATATTAAATTGTCTCTAATAAATTGTTTGCTTTCCCTTTTATATTCTCTCTCACATTATATTTTTAAAATTGATATAAATTTTCATTAACTTAAACAAATTTTTTTCTCAATTTTTAGGAGTTGAATAGATATATGGGAAAAATTATACTTTATTCATTTTTTTTTCAAAATTTAATAAAAAATAAAAAATATATAATTATAAGAAAAATCAATATCTTTTAAAATTTATTATATACGTTAAATAAAAGTTACATAAGTCTTGTATAGAAAAATAAAAGCTATGAAAGTTTAGAAAGTAAAAATAAAAATAATGCATTTAAAATAATTCAAAAAAAGTTTATATGATTTCTTCTTATTCTATAAAAAAATCATGTGTGTTAAAAAAATACAATGCTAATAAATTTAAAAAATTAGATAGTCTATTATATATATATATATATATATGAAAAGATATGAAATAAATCTAATTTTTTATTTTTATAAAAAAATTAATTGATACCAATATTGATAATTTAAATCAAGTAACTTGATGTTATATTGATTCATTAAATGATATATTGATTATATGAATAAGGAACTTCGTAAAAATAAAAATTAACAAAAAGAGATATGATCATTCACATGTGAATTATGAGTGGTTTTAATTTCAAATATTGTAGATAATATTAAATATTAAATTTGGCTCGTTTGGTACGCAGAATCATTTTGATGGATATGAAAATATATATGGATGTGGATGTAGAAATGGATATGGATGTGAAGTTTAAAAGTATGTTTGGTATGTACTGAAAATGAGGTATGATTTTTAGATGAAAAGACCTAAAAGATCCTCTAAATTAAAAAATCTTTTTTTTTACTTTTAAAACTACCTAAATCAAATTAAAAAATTTTTAGAAAAATTTTTCGATGGAATTATCAACATGGAATTGGAAATCTAAGCTTTTCATGTGGAAATGAAAATCCATGAGTTTGATGGAATTGGCTTCCATGTGGAAGCCAATTCCATCATACCAAACATGCATGGATATGGAAATCAATTCCATTTCCATGCCTCCAAATTCCATCAAACCAAACGGGCCCTTAGTAATTTTAGATTTATATTTTGAAATGTGATCCTTCCAAGTACTTGCAATTTCATTGGTCATTTACAATAAATATTATGTTCAACCTTTATTTGAACTTTCCCTGCGAATAAATGAATAAATATATCATTATTTTAATTGATCTGTCTTCTTAAAATTTTTAATAAAATATAATCATAAATGTTATTAAAGATTACAAGCTTGCAGGCAAGATAAGTAATAAATGCACAAAATAATTACTAAAGTATAACTAGCTATTGTTTATGTAGTGAACACTTGATATAATATATAGTGAACACTAGTTAATTATAATCAATTAACCAACATATTTTATTCAAAAAAATAAAAATTTAACCATAATTAATCATCTTAATTATTCTACTCATATAAAATTGATTAAGATTTTAAAAAAAAGACCTCAAAACAACATTAAGCAGCAAAAAAAAACATGTATAAAATATTTAAATTAGTAAATATACTCGAATAAACTTACAGGAGGATGCTTTATGGAGAGGGAAGATATCTAAACATATGAATGTGTAAGAAAACTTGGAAAGCGTATTTGCAAGAAAGGGAGCATGAGCTACGTTTAGTGGCTCTTAAATTTTCCCTTTGGCTGTTGGTGGCCTCAAATATCTTCATAATTAATCTTTTATCAGTTAATACTAATTAACAGAAGTGATATTTTTGCGCCATTTAGAGAAGTTCATAGGCATTTTACATGGTGCCAAGTGCATATTTGGGGAAAAAATATACGGGTGTTTTTGCCCCTTAACCCTAAAAATTATCATCCACTTGTACATAATACTTTATATTCTTGACTAAAACGTCATCTAAACAATACCGTAGTAATAACAATCGCACGTAGTTTTGCCATACGTTCTCATCACAGTGGGTACATGCAGCTCTGTCCACAGTTACTAATTAATTTTTGGCCTTTGTCAACGCAGGGCAAGCGTATGGAATGATCATTGACAAAAAATTACATATTGAAGAAAAAAATATAGCAAACTAAACTAAACTATGTGGAAAAAAAATAAAATTAAAAACTTTATGCATATTAATCTAACTATCAATAAAAATTCAACTAATTTTATTAATTTCTGCTAATTACTCATTGTCACAAGAGAACCTCTTTTACTGATCAAAAAGAGAGTATTTATTAATGATATCAATTATTAAAAATCTCCCATCAATTATTAATCGTGGACATTTCCTTAAAAAATTATATCTTAACATAGTAGTAGTATTAATTAATCCCACGGCATTTTTTTTCAATACTGCACAACTAGTTTTTCGTCTGTTTGGGAAAAAAAAGGGAAATTTACCATTAGAAAATGTTATAAAGATTGATAAAATTACTATTAGGTTTCAATAGTAACTGGTCCGATAGTTATTGAGGGCTGGTGAAATTGTTAATAATAACAGCACCGACTACTACTGGGATCTTATCCCAACAAGAAAATTAATGAACAAAAAGATCCAAAGATTGATAAAACTAACATCAGGTCCCAATAGTAGCGGGTCCGATTGTTATTGATAACTGATGATATTATTAATAACAACCGAATTAGCTACAGTTAGAACCTGATTCTAAATTTACCAATTTTTAAAATTTTTATCCATTAATTTTTTTATTTAGATCGGATCTAAATAAAAAAAAAAGTTATAAGCTAAAAATGTCTTACATTTTATTAGTGACGTGCTGACGTGGGACTTGGGTGTATTTTGGATTATGATCTGACGCGCACACAGAATCGCAGAAAGATGACGCATAACACCAAAACGCTTCTACAAATTTTCTATTGCGGAATGTTCGCTATATATAAATGGTTAAGAAGCTGCGGTGATCGGAATCCGAGTCGTGAGTCTCTATCGCTATGGCTAAAGAAGTAAACGGATTCAACTTCGAGCAGAGGCATGGAAAGGAGAGGGTGAGAGTGGCTCGCGTGTGGAAGGATAAAGATGGACGCCATTTCATGGTGGAGTGGAGTGTCAGTATCAGCCTCCTCTCCGATTGCGACTCCGCCTATATCCGAGACGACAATTCTGATATCGTCGCCACAGACACTATGAAGAACACCGTATTGTTCTTTCTCTCTCGTTCTTCTTTTTCCTCGAGAAAAGTTCTGTGCGCTTTGGATCTGAAGCGTGCGTGGTTCATATATGCATGTATTGGTGATTTTCTTTTACAGTGTTGTTTTACTGTTTTTTTTAACGGTTCTACTATTGATTTCTTAAAGATAGTGAATATGGTTGACAGTTTCATTTCTTGTTTTGTAAGCTGTTCATAATTTTTTTTTTTGGTAATACATGGAACGCTTTAGATCTAAGATTCTAAATGTTCTTTCTTCACTTTGGATCTCAGGTTCATTGAGTCTGGTTATGTTTGGCTTTTAAATAGCTGATTAAATATTAACTACACTGGAATCTGAGTCAATTCTTATGGTACCGGCATTAATTAATTTCTTTGATTATTTAATAACCTTGATCCCCGTCTGTTTCCACCCTGCAATATGATTCAGCTTTAGCAAATAGAAGGATCTAAAAGTTGATGGGTCTGATTGGATTTGTTTAGGTTACCGTCAAATAAATCCTGATTCATAGTGATTATCATCTCCCTAGAAAAATTCAATCAGCTTAATCCGGATTTAACATGGTGATGATGTTGTGGAAATTGTAGTTTTAAGTTGCGCCTGTTGAGAGCTTGGTTATGTAACCAAATATTCATCCTACTTTCTAATTTGAGTTATCTTACGCAATCATGAAGCATAAAATCAATTTGCAGGTGGTGGGAAGCACATTCTAAATTTCATACGTTATATTTACCAGAATATTTTATATCTTATATTCCCTAATATTCAGCTATAATTTGGTTCACTTTTGAGACTGAAAGACAGTTGTTATCTTTAATCAGGTATATGCAAAGGCAAAGGAATGCTCTGAACTACTTTCTGTGGAGGACTTTGCCATTGTACTTGCCAAGCACTTCACATCATTTTACAGCCAGGTTGGTGATAGACAATCTAATATCAATCTTTTTTCTTTTGTGTTTTGCCACTGAATGTCCATTTTTTGAATGTAAATCATAGATTGCTAAATCTTGACAAATTATACAATTGTGTTATGCCCGGTTCTTTGTTCTTCACTTTCCCATTATACACTATGATTTAATCTCTTCTAAAATCTTTGCTTGCAATTTTCCTTTTTGTAATCTTCATAACGTTTGGCTTTTTGTAGGTTACTACTGCTATTGTGAAGATTGTGGAAAAACCATGGGACCGTGTTTATGTGGATGGTCAACCTCATAGACATGGTCAGTCTTTCTGCAATGTTGTTTCTGTTAGAAGTTTCTACTATTTTGCTTCTGTTGCTAGGGAAGCAGACTATTTGAAAGATTATATTAGAATTACATTTTTGGAAGTCCATTTCTGGATATTGAATTATTTATTTCCAGGAAAAGAAAGAACGTCAATCAAGAAAAAATATTTTGGATTTTGGAGACTACTGTGCACATACCACATATTATTGAATTCCTGATTTTTTCTTTCTATTTTCTGTTTTGGTTTCTTTGGAAATAAGCTGGCTCCTAGGGATACTATTTTAAATTCCGCTCAGCTCTAGGCTTATAAGTAGTATCGCCCAGCCCCTCGTAAAAGCACATAAGCATTATTTACTGATTGAATGAGTAGATTTCCCTGCTATTTCTCTACCTTTTCCTTGCATAGTTCTCGATGGCATATGTCATGGCCACGTCTTAATTGTTAGCTTTGATAAAGCAACCATGTTAATTTCCAGAATTGTTTGTTAATATAAATCAGTAGATTTATTCCTTTTTTTATTCATGCGAGGTTTCAAACTTGGATCTGAAAAGCATACAACTGAGGCGATAGTAAAAAAGTCTGGTGCACTACAATTGATTTCTGGTATTGAAGGATTGTCTGTGCTGAAGACAACCAAGGTAAGCTTATTATACTGCTTGAATATGATTTAGATATCTCTTACTATTATATTAGTCTCCATTATACCGTGACATTTCTCACATAGTCATCTGAACAACATCATCTATGACAACAACTGAGTCTACAAGTCTCTGACCTACTTCCCCATGATTGGTTTCCATTGGTTTGAATCAAGGCACCCAACAGCATAGAACTCACTTTTAGTGGTTGGGGCTTATCTAATATTTATGAATTAAGCATTCGTACTAGGCATGTACAAGAGATCTTCATCTCTCTAACATTGCTCTTTTGGATATTGCTGAGTTTGTTTGCATGAAGATGATAAATAAAATACAATACAAGTACACGTAATTTATCTTATTTTGCTTTTCAAGTTCCTCCTATCCCTCCAAGAGGGTTTCTTGCTACTAAATGATAAAAACAATGGTTTCTGCTATCATAGATAGGGAGAGTTTGCTGATTTGGATTTTCCCCCCACCACTGATTTGAGTTTGTTGTGAGCAGTCTGGTTTTGAGGGATTTATAAGGGACAAGTACACAGCTCTTCCAGATACAAGGGAAAGAATGCTAGCAACAGAAGTTACGGCACTGTGGAGGTAAAGATTTTCTTTTCTCCGCAAACATTTTGCTACAAGAAATGATGCTTTGGAAGATAAAAGAAAGCACAGTCCAAGTACATATGCTTTATACAAGTTATTGCCAACCTACCTAACAATAAGAATCCAGCAACATAAGTAATAGGGAGAATTGCATTTAGGTCTTAAGAGAAATAATATCCAGTAAGTCCCAAAAACTTGTCAATTGAAATTGGCTCATTGACAAGTCTTTAGGATTTATCAAATATTATTTCCTTACTTAGGATCTAATTGCAATTTTCCCTATGTAATATTGTAAGTTATATCATGAATCCCTTGAAAAACACGATTCTTTTACAGAGAAGAAATGGCAACCTAAACTTCAAGCTCTCAAGTTCTTAAAATTTCTGAGAGATAACATTAAAATATGCGATAACAAAAAAATTTGTAATAGATCATTTCTATTATATGTTATATTAAACTTTATTGATGATTTTCTTTTTAAAATGGAATATACGAAATCATGCTTTTTAACTGAATGGTTTGCAGATATTCCTATGATTCTGTGCATACAATCCCTGGAAAGCCACTTTACTTTACTGAGAAGTATCTAGGTGTCAAAAAAGTTCTAATGGACACTTTCTTTGGTCCACCAAAAGAGGGAGTCTACAGCCCTTCCGTCCAAAGAACCCTGTATCAAATGGGAAAAGCCACACTGGACAGGTCCCCGCTTCTTTTGTGTGTGTGTGTGTTCACGTGTGGTATAGTTGCTTATCTTTCTATCGCCCCTTTCTCCTAATAAAGCTATCCTCTCCTGAGTTTCAAACACAACATGCATCTGATTTTTAGTTAGATGCTTAACATGGGCATGCTGGTGTTAACTATTGATTTATTAATGTTTCAGATTTTCTGACATATCTTCAATCCAACTGAACATGCCAAATCTTCACTTCATACCTGTCAACATTTCAAGCAAGGATAATCAAATTGTAAAGGTGCGACCAATTCTTTTTCTTTTAAATGCTTGGTTGGAAACAGAGTCATGGTGCAGTGAATGATGGTTGGAAAACAAATACGGTACAATGAACGAGATCTTCAATGTTATAAAAAATTTTGGAATTTCATATTTCTCCACTAGGTACTGCAGATTATACCCGATCACGAGATTCATATAGCTTGACTTTCTTCTGGTCTTTTGTCTATGATTTATTTAGAATAGAATTAGTGTAAACTATAGCCACATGCTCATAAGTACATGCACACATGCGTTTTAGCTGGCTCAACTCCTGTACCCGACATTATCTTGCATTTTAGTCAAAACGAAATTTTTTAGGAAGTGAAGGGATTTTCATTTTGTAAACCTATTAGGTCATTGAGTTTCAAACAAACACGAATATATCATTAAGAACTGAAGAAGAAGCCACTTGTTAAATGCTGCATCTAATTGAACAAGTTTTCCTGTTATATTTTCCCTTTCTTCATAATTATGTTAATTTCAACTTAAGATTATTTCAGTCACTACTTTAAATGTCCTTACCAACATGTGGGTTGTCTATATATACCGGTACCGGTTGTTTGATGTGTTTACTTTGGAATTAACATATCAAATTGTTGAAGCAGTTGTGATGTTTTTGCAGTTTGATGACGATGTATATTTACCAACGGATGAGCCACATGGATCAATTCAAGCTAGCTTGGACCGCATCCGGTCAAAGATGTAAAGGGTAATAGAAGCACATCCTTCTGGCCCCTGTTAATTGCAGCTTTCACTTAGCTGTGATCATGTTGTTCTTGTATGTAAATATTTCTCAAATAAACCTGTCTTATGGAATAATAATATAAGGAAATGGCAGACTTGCATGATGCAGATCTCATGTTGTACCTTTTGTTGTGTAATGTATTTATGAAATGGGATGCTATGGCTGGACAAGTTGGTTGCACTTTCATCCCATATTTTAGTACAATACAATAAAGATATGTATTTGTAAGTATCAAGGTTTCACACCCCGGACGTCGACCACCCTTTACTCATCCATAACAGAGGAACTGACTGGTAACAAAGCAGGCGAGTTATTTGGTTATCAAGGAATAGAAGGAACTCCAGCCCTACAATAACAATTCGATGAAATGTTGCACACAAACCAGGACCAAAGCCAGTAGGAAACAAAACGCAACAAATAAGTTGTCGAAACAAACATATAAGATAAATATATAAACCAGTTGAGTTAGCGTTTACAGTATGCTGATCCACTGAAACATGAATACATAAACTGCTTCTAGCTCCCACGGAGCCTTTCAACTGGCTGGAGAGCATTCAGGCCCGTATAATTCAAACATGAATTGCTAATACTAGAACCAACATCATGACTGTCAATGATATAACCCTGAAGAGAAATCAAATTCCCCTCAGGAAACAAGCAGCTTGAAATAAGACACTCAGAGGACCAAGGAAGGCTAGCAGTTGCAGCCTCAGTTGTTGGAGAAATGATAAAACTTTCATCTTATATTGCAGTCTGGCCTTGACCTTCGGATCCCATAAAGTTGCAGCCTCAGTTGTTGGAGAAATCAAAATCTTGAATGCCTGTCCACCGTCAGCAATTTACAGTCATTTCCTGACGTCAGCATTCTCATTACGGTAGCTCTACAGTGACATGTGAAAATAAACATGGGTAAAGGGTAATACCTGCAATAACATGAATATAATGATTTTACTTTTCTAAATGTCAACGACATATGATTTTGTCTACCAAAACAAAACAAACACATACAAACTTGATGAAGTACTAAAGACTAATCAAAGATAACCACCAGTGAAATACCAGTTTCAGTGAACCCCATGCAGCTCCCTGCCACACCCAAATGAGCCGTGTACACACAACCCAAGGAAAGCACCAGGCTACCAAGAAAATTTCGAGCAACATAACCAACCTAATGAAAATCAAGCAAAATTTGTTTCATAAAAGAAAAAGGTTTTTAGTCAATTATTGACATACCTGAGTCTGAAATACAGATTAAGGTATCGAGAAAATATCTGAGCTAGTCCCTCTTTCTGGTAAAACATTGGAACGACCAATCATCAGATTTGAAATAGAATGTAAAGCTTCAAGTACAATAGAAAACTACATAGAACCAAATGGAGTAAATTACATATTTTGATCCAAGAAGATTTGTGTTGGATAAGATCCCACCAAACTTTTTACGGAAGCTTGAGACAAGAAATAATACCCTACCAGCCAACAGAACAAAATATTAAAGCAAAACTTAAAATTTTGAATTTCCAACTAGTTACTATTAAGCCATCAGTACCATAGTCTTGCAGCAAATGGTAATGACTCAACGAATTTTCCAAGCATACTTGAAGATTGTGGAATCATATGACACCTGCGGGGCTGAATTGAATTGTCAACACTGATGTAAAACAAGAAGGAATAAAATAGAAAAGACACAGAAGTCTCAAAACACCAAAAGCATTTAGGCACAAATGCATCTTGGGCAACAAAACCCAAATTTAACTAGGATACTATAATGAGCTCCAATCTCTAGGCACAAAATCTTTTTCAAATCTCCAATAAGGTCCTAATTACCTCCAAGCAATAATTATATAGAATAAGAAATTATTAACTAAATCTTCATAGAACATGTTTGGAGACAACTAGGAACACCAAGTAAATCAGAAGAATTCAAGGAAAAACCAGCATCATAAACATAAAAAATGCAAAATATCATTACACTGTCCATAAAAAAGTCATCGTACACATTGAAACAATGTCCCGAATTGAAATAGGTAAAATGGTAATGTGTATGGAAAAATAGCAAATACATGAGACAGATCAGACCATCATATCAAGAGAATTCATGTGACCGGAATCTGAATGGAAGTCAGAATAATTGTAGTATTACATACTCAGTTTCAAAAGGGGAGAACAATTGCACCACAACACTACTCTTGAAGCAGGCGCCAAATATAAGAATTTTTGTCCATGCCAACTTTGGATCCACAAAATGGACATTTCTGACAGATATCGACAAAGCATAATTTTATTCAGAAGGCCATCCTTGTCCAGTGTTATTCATATCATTCTACATCACAGTAAATGTCATTTCAAAAGAATATCAAATTTACTTTACTTACGATAGCACCAACTCTAAGACTATGTGGCAGAGTAAGTTTCTGGTCTGTTAAAAGAAGCCAGACATCATGGTCCAACTCAACAGGCATCCCTTGCATGTAAATACCTCTAACTATACCGGTATACGTACCGAATTTTCTCTTTCCTTTAGTATCAATCTTCAAACATGACAGCTACTGCTTGGAAAACGGAGCAACATGTAGGACAGACTCATCGTTAGTCACATACATTATACTTGACTCCTTTCCCATGAAACCCAACTTTCTCTTCAAACCCGAAACTATAATGCGGTCACCACTAAACTTAGTAATTACAGAATGCCAAGACGATGCATTGTATATAAAACATACAATCGCTAATTTGGTAAAAGAATGACTCTACACTTGCAACAAATTACGTCTACCAAAAACTCCAGTAAGTTTCGTGAAAACGGAGGATTACTATCCTCAGAGCCTTTGGAATCACTTGCAAGCATCGTACAAGGGACCCCAGTTAAAGGGCGAACAGAATCAAGCATCCCAAAGATGCGATGTCCAGATGAAAAACTAACACTTGGAGTGCTGAAACAACTAGGCACCAAGGGATATGAATCCACATGGTTTGCTCAGTCCACCGGCTTTGTGCTTGTTTGGCAACATCGTTGCCAAAACGGTGTCAAAACCGAGATAAAACCATCTTAAAATCTGTAAAAACCATCTCGAAATCCGTAAAAACCATCTTGAAATCCGTAAAACCATCTCGAAATCCACAAAATACCTCGTAAAATACATTCTCCCAACGGAGTTCCTAAACACACTTTTTTTATCAAGTCGTTACTGGAATCCGAAAAACCCCGTTTGATAATCTCCAAGAAACCCTTGCCACGTTTACGAGGAACAAAATTCCAAGCATACACGCGAATTTCTTTTCCAATAACATACGCGTCGAATCCGAGAACGTCGCAACAAACAGTACATGTAGCATCGGAAAACTGGAAGCAAGACAGCCAGAAGACAAGCCAGAATTGTGGCATGAAAGGGTCAGGGTTCCGACGACAATGGCGGGATGTTTCAGAGCAGTGAGGACTCGAGGCACAGTGTCAGGGCTTGAAATGGAGGAAGAACAAGTACTACTGTGAGCGACCGAACGGCGGGACGAACGTACGTTGAGAGATGCAGTGGAAGTGAGAGGTCGTGCATCTTGCACAAGTTCTGATACCTTGACAATTTTCACATGATCTTCCATTCCGTCGTCCATTTTGCGAGGGAAACATCAACAGATTTTTTTTTTTTTTTTTGACCTGAACATCAACAGATTTTGAAAAAAAAAAAAGAATGCAAATGAAGAAGGACCATTGCAATTTGTACTACAGAATACAGATCACCGCGGGAGCGGGACGAATGAGAGAATGTGAACCGTTGGATTAATCGGGCGTTTTAAAGAGCTACGCGTCAGAAAAAGCAACTCTATTTTATTTTCCCCCCACCTTTTTAGAATTTGAGCTGATACAATGTTTCGTAATTATATATTTTAGTAGTCATTTTAAAGTATATATTGTTTTACCCAGGATCAAAACTTTTGATTTAATACTCTAAGGACCAAATAATAAATTAGAATAAATTATAAGCACAAAACATTATATTCACCAAACCTTACAGTGCCATTGATAAGACTCCATGGTTATTGATTATTAATTTCACAAAAAATTGGTATGGAAGTCCAAGGAAAATTTATTGGGAGGTAACTTATTTAATAAATTGTCTCAATTTTAAAAATATTTATCAAAAGGTTCCATTGACAACATGAAATGTTTTTAATACAACGTATGATGTTGTTAATGTATAGGACCTCTTGTTGTTAATGGGATCTATTAATAAATATTTTTAAAATTGGGATCATTCATTAAATAAGTTCCCATCTAACAAATTTCTCAAGAAATAGTGGGGAGTGGGTGTATTTTACGCACAAGATAAATAAAAATAAAGTGAGTTTGTTATTGAGTCATCCAAACCATGTCCCTGTACGCTCTCGACATCTCGATAAGATTAGCCTCAAGGCCTCTTCCCTTCTTTCCCTTTGGTCGCGATGGACGCCACACTCCTCAGCTTCCCAACCTCCAAAGCCCCATCTTCGCAAATCCTAACCCGAGCCGTCAACTCATTTCTATCCTCCAAACCCAGAATTTCCTACAAATCTCGCCTGCATTTGCCTTCAATCAATGCCGCAATTTCTCGTACCAAGAAGGAAGAAACCGTCGAAACGGTTAAAGAACAGCTCGAGAACTGTTACCTGCTCGCGGGAATCAATTACAAAGGCTTCACAGTGAAGCAATTCCAAGAGCTTCGCAGAAGTCTTCCCGAGACTTCGAAACTGGTTGTGGCTAAGAACACTTTGGTTTACAAGGCCGTTGAGGGTACCGAATGGGAATCGTTGAAGCCGTGTATGAAGGG
>JANTPZ010000294.1:0-33255 GCA_025593235.1 Vachellia pachyceras | reverse complement strand
TTTTGACGTTGGAGTTTCGAAAAAATAAAAGAAAGCTAGAATGGAAATTAAAAATTCGAGAATGTTTGGTTTTCTTTATCAAGATATTTTTATTTTAAAAATAAAAAAAAACATGTTTGAAAATGCGGTCGACTTGTATATTGAAACGTGTTATTGCTTGTTTTTAAAATTGTTATTGGATTTTTTAATGATTAAGTTCTTTCCTTAAAATCTTATAATCCCTCGGCAGAGAAAGTGAGTTATGAGGAAAAAAACAGATAGACAAATTTTTTTTAATTAATATCTTATTATACTACCAAGCTTGATTTGTATGCATATAAGTTTTTGTGTGATTGTAATGAAGAGTTTTTTTTTTGGACAAAAGGGGTACGGAATGACGGAAGCAGGGCCAGTATTGTCAATGTGCCTGGGATTTGCAAAAGAAGGGTTCACAACGAAGTCAGGGTCGTGTGGGACAGTGGTCAGAAACGCGGAGCTCAAAGTGCTTGACCCTGAAACTGGTCGCTCTCTTGCCTATAACCAGCCTGGCGAGATTTGCATCCGGGGCCACCAAATCATGAAAGGTAAGCTATGTAAAATTTATCTTCCAACATCAGTAAATTTTAATTCAATTGATAAGAAATTCACTCGTAATTTATAACAATTACATGAGTTTGAATCCCTGTAAAAATTTTGTTTGTAGGTAATATGTAAATACTTTTATAAACACTATATGGAGGTATAAGTGATCTGGATGAATCCTTCGAATCCAACTCACTTGATGTGCCAAAACATAAATTTATCTTTCCCATAGAACAATATAATAATTCATATAAAAACCTGATTCCTGGAAAATTTAAATATGAAAATTCTTTTTATTAATTAATCGATTTATGTAGATGATTAAAACATTATTAAAATTAGTTAAAAGCAATATGCAAAAAGTTGTGACTTAACTTTAGGGTATATAACATAAAACGATCCGAAGATAGTATAAGACCAAGAGCTTGTTTGTCATTTTAGGTTACAAAATTTCAGTTTGAAATCTAGGTTTTCTCTTTCTTACTTTTTTTCCTTTCTCTTTCTTACTTTCCTCTTTCCTACCCACTTTTTTGCCTAGGAATCCGTAAAAGCTATAACTTCCCAAACATAAATCACTTTTCAAAACCTAAATTTTACCTCGGAATCTGTGAAACCTAGGTTTCAAACCTGGTTCCCAAACAAGCCCCAAGTTGATGATAATTGTTGGTTGGTGTGTGTGTGTGTGTGTTTACATGTTTAGGATATATGAATAATGAGAAGGCGACAGCGGCAACAATAGATGCAGAGGGATGGCTTCACACAGGAGATATTGGCTATGTAGATGATGACGACGAGTTATTCATAGTAGACAGAGTCAAAGAGCTCATCAAATTCAAAGGCTTCCAGGTGATCGACCTCATCAACTTGTGTGTGTGAGTGTGTGTATTTTAATTTAAAGTGTGTATTTTAATTTAAAGAACAAGTTTGAGAAAACTACATCTAATAAAAGTCATATACAAGTTAATATAAATATAAATACAATTTTCATGTTGAGAAAATCGGTTTTAGTCTAAGAATGAAGAATCCTGCTTAGTACTTAATTTTATTTTCCGGTTTTTTTAGGTACCGCCAGCTGAACTTGAAGGGCTTCTTGTAAGTCACCCTTCCATTGCAGACGCAGCTGTCGTCCCGTAAGTATCATTTCGTGAATACTTATTTTTTTATTGGGCATAAATCCTGCATAATTTCGTTAGATAATTACTTAATTAATATATTGATTATGAGATTAATTATATGATTACCATTTTAATATAAAGAATAAATAAATTCATTGCTTCCGGTAAATAGTAATGTTAACATATACTTCCCCACTCTTTTTTATTACTATCTTATATTCTAATTAGAAGAACTAATTAATTTTTTAAGAGTTTAAAGAAGCAAATTAATCGATATAGTTATTATTTTTTTCAAATTAATTTGCTTACCTTGTAAATTGATATATAACCTAACTATGCATATAAGTGTTTTAGAATAAGTGTTATTATTAAATAATTCATTTAGCTTTTTAAATCTCTAAAAAAAGTTATCTGACTTTTATATTAATGATCAAAAGAATTATAATTTATAAAGGTTAATAGAATCTTTAGTCGCTCAAGATTAAAATTAATGTTTTTGATTTCTCAAGCTTCATTTTATTTAAAATATTAGTAACCTATAATTTAAAAACTTGAATCATTTTACACCTTGAAAGATTAAAACTAAAATGATGACAAATTTGAGCTAAAAATTGAAATAACCCTAGTTATAAGCTCCAACTAACTACTTTACACTGCCGGTCAAAAGAAAAAACTAACCACTTAACACCCAAGTTAAAAAAATTAATTAAAACTAATCATTTCCTGTAAAAAAACAAAATTACATCAATACAAATTATTCTTTAGAGGATTTTTATAGTTAGGGAGTTTTATGTATGGTTAGTTACGGATAATAGATGGAAAATTTAATAAATTAAACAAACATGTTATATTATAAAACATACATGAGGTTCTTATAATTAATAAGGACAATAAAAATATTATTTATTAATATCAATTAAACATTTGAACAGGCAAAAGGATGAGGCTGCTGGTGAAGTTCCTGTTGCTTTTGTGGTAAGGTCAAATGGCTTTGATCTTACTGAAGAGGCTGTAAAGGAATATATAGCTAAACGGGTATGTTCCCTTCCTTGTAATGTCATTTAAATATTTGATCTTCATAATTTATTTATTTAAATAAAAGGTCAAAATGATATTAATAAAGTAACATAAGTGTTACATAACAAATATCTTATTTGTTACATAACAAATATCAAAGAAGAACAACAATAATTTATTTATTTTTGTCATTTGTAGTTTCTTTTGTTTTTCCATATTTGATATCCCTACAAGTTTCGAGTTTTTAAGTTTTGGAGCTTGGCATGTCAAGTCATTAAAAAGGAGGAAAATAGTGCTTTTGGTTTTTGTAGATTCGTTCAATTTTAAATTTAATTGTTTTACTTTTGATCTTGATAATTTATTTACACAATTATATCATTTTTTTAAATATTCCTTTCCCACAATTTTCTAGTGATTGTTTGGTGCTTGCCATTTCAGTCACAGATCCAAATAGGAAGAGAAATATACTTATGGTTTTATGGAAATTCAATTCTAAATTTAATCTTGATATTTTAAAAGTTCTTTTTATAAAGTTTCTATATTCTAAAATATTTTAATTCAATCCTTATATTTTAATTTTCTAATTTTAATATACGGAGTTAATTTTAATTCATTAATTTTATATCTTTACTATTTTTATTTTTTTAAATCATATATATTCAAATTAATGAATTATAAAGATCACATACGTAACTCTTGTTATCATCCAAAAAAAGTTAATAAATACTTACTTTGGTCATAAAATCAAAATTTACAAAATTTAACAATTAAGTTGTGGGATTAAAATAATATAAATTAATTTCAAATTTTATTATATTGGTGAAATTAGAAACCAACTGAAATTTCAGAGTCCAACAGGATATATAATTCTCCCTATAAATGATGAGGGCTAAATCTTAAATGTTTGAAAATGTAAGGACCGATTTTTAGGGGGGAAAAGTGATACAGAGAATGATATATATGTGTGCTTACTCTGAATTACAGGTAGTGTTTTACAAAAGATTACACAAAGTGTACTTCGTTCATGCAATTCCAAAGTCTCCATCTGGGAAGATATTGAGAAAAGATCTGAGAACAAAGCTAGAGAGCAACAACATCCAAACGCCTTAAATTTTCTTTTCTTTTTTTTTTCGGACATAATTGTCTTCATCTATTTATATTATTATTTTCTAATGTTTTTTAGGGGAAATAATTAGATGTGATGTGTGTAATTTATGATTAAAAAAAAAGCTTCTGGCTGGAGCCAAATCTATGAGGAGGTGCTCATAATTCATTTTACCAATTCATCGTTATTGTAGCTTCACTTGGTTTTCCCCTTTATCTTTCTTAGTTTGTACATTGGACAATGTACTTGTTATTTGAAATAATTTCTCTTATAGTTATGAGCTCGTGCATCTGTGTTCTTTTTTTATATGTGTTCTTATTTTAAATGTAGGTTCTAAATAATTAATTTACAGATATTTAAAAAATTTGTTAAGTTAGATCGATATTTGTTAAAAATTTGTATTCATTTTTTTAGAGTAGCCCTTTTAATAATTCACATTAGAGAACTACACTAAAATGTTCTTAATTATTGTAATAAATAGGGATGGGTTAAAAAAGTTATAAATTTAGGAGAAAAAAATGAATTGATGTTTTATGTTTATGATAAAAACAATATTTTCTACATGTTAGTTCTCATATTTAAGACCAAAGAAAGTATACTTTTTTATGCAAGCAATTTGGTGTGTGCTCATGTGTTTGTATATTGCCAGAACTGGGAAAATACCAGCCCGATTACGTCTATTTAAGTGAAGGGTTGGACTTATGATTTTGAGCTCCTAAAAGGGTGGATTCATTTAAACTCACCATATTATTTTCCTCTTGCATTTGTGTTATCGTGTGTTTGGGAATCCGTTGCGAGAAAGGAGTTTACGAATTTCAAAAAAATTTACGGAATCAAGAAGAATTTACGAATTTTAAGATGTTTTTTATGGATTTTGAGATGCTTTTTACGGGTTTGAAAATGCCTTTTGTCTTGGCTTGCATGCACAGTTTGGGAAAAAATTTCCCAAACATGCACATTATGAATTTTTTTAAAAAAAAGTAGTCTAAAGCAAAACCATAGTGGCCTAGCACACACTTATGTCCCGTTTGTTTCGGTGAAAATTGGTTGATGGAATAGGAAAATGAAGATTTTTCAGTGGCGGCGGCTATTTGTTTTGACATTTGAAATGGAAAATGGATTCCCGCGGGAACCCATTTTCATGCTTAGGCGGGGACCTCTCTTCCCACCTAAAATGGTGGTAAGCCAAATTTAAGCTCCGGAATTTTGATGCGTAAAGACGGACTTGCCCCTGCAAATACATTGAATATATAAAATGATTCATGGTGTGGAAACATACGCAAAACAACAACCTCTGAAGGAAGGAGCTAAGAGCTGGTTGGAGGCCAAAGATAACAAACGTAGGAAGTGTGACACTCCTTAATTTCCCTTATAAGTTTCATATTATGTCATTACTGAACCACTCTAGGGTCTTAGATAACTCAAATTGACCAAAGAAGTGAAATTTAAAATTTCAAAATGAGTTACTATTTATTTGGTCAATTTTCCAGATCTCTGGCTCAACTTTGAAAATTCATAACTGATTTTAGAAAATTCGAAATTGAGTAGTTCCAATTTCTATTTGATACAGTTTAATGCGTGAAGAAACACTGTTCAATTGGTCATTTTTCATTTTCCAAATTTGCCTCTAAATTTGGAAAACCATAACTTTTTAGATACACATCCAAATTCAGTAAAATTTGGCTCTTTTTAAAGCTTGGGATGTGTAGTATTTAACTGAAAATTTTCAGCTCATTTGGACTTCTCTTGCTATTTTTCATTGCATTTCGAAAAGTGGGTAGTTTAAGGATTGTGAAACCTCTCTTTTCAACACTTACCATTTCTACCTTGTTCAACAATTTTCAACACAAGTCATGCATAGTTCATAGAATATTTTCACAACAACTTTGTAAGGGTTAGAAGTCTTGCTACCTTGTTCTCTTAATTCCCCTTGAAATTGAAGATCTCTTGCTTAGCTTTCCCAATATGCTATTTGGTTCCTAAACATCATATAAGAGCATAACCATCATTTATAAACCATTTCCAAGTCAATAGAACTATGAAAACTTAGTAAAATTCCCTCTTGACTTTTATGAACTCTAGGGTTTGTAAACTAGTCCTTATGATTTTCATTGCTTCCAAAATCCTTTTCTCACTTCTACCCTACACAATTTTTCATTCTAAAGCTATTGGAAGCATCAAAATCACACTCCTCCTACCCCTTTCTTGAGCTGGACGAAAATCTGTACAAGTAAGGAGGAGGAAGTTATTTTTCAAGCTTCCATCATGCATAACAACATATTCTTAACTAATAACCAATCCATGCTTCCATCAAGCATAATATCATTAACTGATAACCAATCCATGCCCACAATCAGGACAATACCCTTTATGGGTAGATATATCAAATTAATCATCATTTTACGACCCTCACACACAAACATCAAGCCCACACATGCACCAGCAAGAGTAGACACACAAAACTCATTAAGGTAATTCATGCATAACAAATTGTAATCATTCCACACAGTAGTAGGAGATAGAAGAATGCGTAGTGCCAGAATCATATAAGGCACATAAAGGATAACTCTGTAGTAGAACGTTACCTCGGATAAGGTTAGGAGGGGCATTCACCTCCTCAGCTATCAATGTAAAAATGCACCCAGATACTGATGGTCTAGGAGTAGGTTTCTCTTTCTTTTCCTTAGTGCAGTTCTTCACCAAGTGTCCCATCTCTCCACATGAATTACAAGTCTACCACTCACCTAGATGCACTCTCCCACAACAAGTACAAGGAGGGCGCTGAGTCACGCTAGGGGCAGATGCCACTAATCCACATTGGGAACTCTGAGTTGTCCTAGTATGGCTCTTATGACTCTGGCTCATAGGAGGACAACTTCTCTGCTGGAAGCTTCTCTGTGGAAGCTTCTCTTGCTTCTAGATCCATTAGAGCTTGAAGGATAACTATTCTTACTAATTCTTCCTATTATTCCCATGTGGCCATTAAATCGACCATGAGAATCCGTTCTCATGGAATTAGCAGCATCTCTTTGTCTCCTATAGACCTCTCGAATCTTAGCTATTAATCTCTCAAGAGTTGTGACATCATAGGTACCCAACCATAATTTGACCTCATCAGTTCACTTCTCCAGCAGTTGCCTTGCTAACCAGTGGTTGTATGTCACCTTTCCTAGGTCCAATTGTGATACGTACTTAAATAGCTGCATAAAACGGGTTATGAATGTGTTTTCATCCATTTCCCTTTTCTGAAGTGTGAAGAACTCAGCCTACTTTCTGATGTTTTGCCTCAATGGGGAAATAGAAATCAAAGAACATTGACTTAAACTCATTCCAGTCAAGTCGGTGCCCATCAATCAGCTTAACAATGTTTCTCCAGTCTAAAGCACCATTTTCTAGTAGAGTCTTAGCAGTTATCACCCGTTGATAACTGTCGCACACAATCGAATCAAACAGCATCTCTAGCCTATCAATCCAGACCTTCGCTTCTGTAGGTGATCCTCTCGAGAAGGTCTTTGGGTGGAAACGGTCTAAGTGTTTCCACACCGTAAGCATATTAGGAGAAGACCTATGTTCTAATGATTCCCCTGACTCAACATCCTGTGAATGTACAAATGGCCCCTCAGTATGACCAATGTTCTCTTCCTCTTCTTCCAGATTGAGCTCTTGTGTATGATTATTTCCTCTACTCTACCTTTCATTGGCTTTGTCTTCCTCAAGCCTTCTCAATCGTTCGTCTATTGAAAGGGTCAATTGGTATACCCGCCGTAACATTTCAGCATCCAATAAGGGTTGTTAAGGCCTATTAGGTCTCTGCTCGCTACTGTCATCGATGCAAGTATGCCTTGTATTAACCATCTTTCCCCACCTAAGGGCAAAACCCCATCATAGAGGGAGAACAATAAGAATAAGCAATAAAACGCACTAAGGGAAGCATGTACGTATAGATTTTATATTGCCATATCCTAAATACAATGCACCACAACGTTAGGAAAACAAAACACACAGCTTTAAATACCAAGTTGAAAAGAACCAACAAATAACCATTATAATTTTAACCAAAATTTATTTAACGACAGAGTTATGCGGAAGCGATTTTCTTTAATAAAACATTGCGAATCTTGGACACAAGATCCATTTATAGATTGTCACGCAAAATCCAATACGCTTGGTACAATTAATGAACCAAATAACACAGTGCCCACAAGTTTTTCCTTGCCAATTATCCAAGATATATAGTAATGGGCACTATGTGGCAATATAAAATTCAATACAATACCAATACAAAAAAGGGGCCTACAAGGCTTACAAAAAAGGGGCCTACAAGGCTCAATACAATTCAATACACTATTTGGCTACTTCCCTCAGCCTCTATCAGAATTAGAGGTCTCGCCTGAAAAAAATAATAACAACGGGATGAGACATAAAGTCTCAATAACCAAAATCAATTTCTAACATATGCAGGATATGAATGCAAGTCAGAGAAGCAGGTTTATCAGTACAATAATAATTCCATAACGTAATATCTATCAAAAGCAATTAACCCCTTATCCACTTGCTCCGCCTTATAACTTCTGGACATGGTACAGCATATCAATGCTAGTATACCTGGCAAAGGGCTAGCTAGTCACTCCAAGAATATCGCCCCCTCTCATAACACTTGCAACAGGTCAAGGTAAGGAGGTGTTAACCCATACCAACTTAGTCTAAATCCGGGCCAAGGATTAGCAAAAGTTGAGTGGCACAATAATTCACCACTCTTCGTTCGTACTAAAAACAGCCCCACAATATAGCACATATAATTATAAATGCACACCTATCATCCATACAGTTCCGATGCTATATTCATATCATTCATCACAAATGTCACAAAATCCCATGTTAACAAAACACTCACATACAATTTAAAAATACACTACTTCACTGATTAAATTTCGTATGTATAAAAATATGTAAAATTTTATAAATCACAATTAACCAGAAAAATAAGGTTTAGAAAACACCTTACAATCCACAACAAGCATATAAAAGAAATTAATCTCAGTTACGTCAATTACAAGCTAAACCCACTAGCCCTGAGAATCAAGCAACCAAATCCAGCCACCAATTAATCTACACAGTTCAACACTACCTCACATTAGTTTAATAGCTAATTTAAGTTGTAAAAATAATAACTTAGGGACTTAAACCCCTTTAGAGATTTCAATACCACTCTAGGCCACATCAAAATTTATCTATATATTTTTATACCAAAATCACATTTACTCTAGAACTCAAAATACTCATAAAACAAAATCCTTAATACTTTCCCAAATATATCATTTTATCAAATATCCTCATATACGTCAATATATCTAAAAATTACTAATATCTCAAAAAAAAAATATTCGCACTAAAAGTTCCAACTTTAAAATTTTAAATCTCAAATAAAATATTTAACTCATAAGAATTTATTATTATCTTAAACAGCCTCAAATAAAATCTTTAAGTTATTAAAGATTTATTATTACTTTCAAAATCTCAAATAAAATATTTAACTCAACTTTAATCGGTCAAATATCATGTATATTAGAAGCCTTATATAGCAACAAAAGATAGATAAATACTTTCAAAAATAATTTAGGTATCAATAAATAATTCTACTCTCACAGAAAATAATAATAAAAATCAATTTACCAATATATGATCTCCTGCTAATAAGACTCCAAAGGAAAAAAATATCTAAATCCAAAATATTCTCTAATCAACATATTATTACTACCAATAGAAAGAGAAAAATATTTAGAATAACTTTCATAAAAGGGTTTAAAAGAAATAAGACATTTTACTTACTTAAATAATCCCTTAAGCAGAACCTTGAAGATGAAAACATCACTCTAAGCTCTTCCCTATCTCTCCTTCCCCTCTCTCCTGTGTCTCCCTCTCCCTCACTACATTCCCTCTCACTCTCACGCGTCTGCACCCTCACACCTCACCGGATGAAGAATGCATGTGTGGGGGTATTTATTATACGCCCACATGCTGCAATGGTTGGGGCAATTAATGCCCCTAAAAAATTTCATCCATTCCCATACCGTGTCAGACGGTATGGGATAGATATGGTAATAATTTTTTTATTCTTCCTTTTCTTTTCTTAAAATGCAAGCTGCCTTCTTTTTTAAAAAGAATTCAAAATAAAACATTTAATGGGACGTTACATTTTGATTTTGGTGCCGATGGCACTTTTTGAAAAAGATAATGAGTATTTTTACACATTTGTCATTTTTAAATTTTAATTTTGTTGATTTATTAAT
The DNA here is from genome assembly GCA_025593235.1 of Vachellia pachyceras. Classification (NCBI taxonomy): domain Eukaryota; kingdom Viridiplantae; phylum Streptophyta; class Magnoliopsida; order Fabales; family Fabaceae; genus Vachellia; species Vachellia pachyceras. The sequence continues at coordinate 23,167 of JANTPZ010000294.1, read as the reverse complement.
TTATATTTTAAATGGTTTCCCTATATTTTTTGTCGTTTTAGTTTAAAATTCATTATATAAAGATATAATTGATACTATTTTTATTTAATTGTAACCAATTCAACTACCATCTTTATTTTTTTAAAAAGGGTTAAGCTCTAAATTTTTTCTTAAAATTTCCGTTCATAAGAAATCTTGCCATAAAGTTTTTTTATGTGTGTTCAATGTTGCCCCAGATTTTTAAAATCATAACAATGTTTACCTAGATTAACAAAGACCTAATGTTGACCATTTCTATAACTTTTAAAAATGGATTGAAATGTAAACTTGACCCAAAAAATTTTATGCATCTGTAATGCTGCCAAAACATTTTTCAATTCAATATTATCTAGAAAGTTTAAAATATTAAAAATGTTGTCCTGGATTAACTTAGGCCTATTGTTGACTGTTTTGCTTAAAAGTAATTTTGTAAATAGACAATGTTTGGTCTTCATTAATATAAGGCAACTTTACTCATGTTCTATTTGAAAATTTTTCGGATAACATTTGCAATATCGTGAATTTTAGTAATTGGAATAAAGGTCAAACCGATGGTTATGAGATGAGATAAGACCTGGAAATAAAAGCACAGAAAGAGAAGATGAAAATGGACCGGAGAAATCACGGTTAATTTAGCCATAAGGTCTTGAAATTCTAAGTAAAAATGACTAAGGGCAAAATGGTCATTTGGTATAAATGACAAGGGTAAAATGGTCATTTTTAATAAAAAGGCCAAGGGCATAAATGTCATTAAAGATAAAAGTAAAGGAAAAAAGGTAATTAGCCATTAAAGGTTAAGGGCAAAATTGGAATTAAGAAAAGAATAGAAAAAGCAAGGGTATTATTGGAATTTTGAAAAAGTGCCTTAAGAAAAGCAAGGGCATTTTGGTAATTATGAAAATATGTAAGGGTATTTTGGTAATTTGACCAAAGTCAACAGTCTAGATACCCCGAAATTGAAAGATGCCCAATAGAAAGAGCACAACTAACGGAGAAAAACTGTGGGTCTTGGATTTTTGAGATTCGGACTAGATTTTCATCTATAGAATTTTAAAGGTTAAATGACAAAAAAATAATTATTTGAGGTATCATACAACCTCAAACAATTGAGTTTAAGATATGGAAAATTCAAATGCATTTTCTAGTATTTAATAAAATTGTTATCCAGTATCCGGTAAAGGTGATTTCCCGAATCGAGAGGAAAAAGACCCGAAAACCCTTAAAATAAGATTTTCTTTAAAAATTAATTACAGACAAACCGGGAAGCAATTTGAGGAACGGAAAAGGGCTAGAGTAACAGTGAAAATTCTAGAAATTTTTAATGCCCTAAACCTCAATCGCTTATCGTAAGCACATTTTTCGAGGTTTCGTTAGGGGCAAGGAACCCTGTTAAATTTAGAGCAATTCCAGGGGTATTTTGAGAAGAGAAATTTCACCACATGTATAAGGAAGATGAGGAGATGAACAGAGGAAGAAAACATCTCCAGAAAACTAGAGAAAGAATTACTAGAGTTAAGTTACTTTAACCATGGTAACTTGTAATAGGAACAAGTAACTGGATAATAACCAGTTTAGTTAGTGTAATATCCACCCTTTTGCTGTAAACTGAAATAGAGGCCAAACCGATAGTTATGAGATGATAAATGTAATATCCAGCCTTTTTCTATAAATTGAAATAGAGGCCAAACCGATAGTTATGAGATAAGATAAGGCCCAGAAACAAAAGTACAGAAAGAGAAGATGTTAATGGACCAAAGAGACCCTGGTCAATTTAGTCCCAAAGCTATGAAATTATTAAGAATGTAAGCCAAGGACGTAAATGTCATTAAGTATAAAGACCAAGGGCAATATGGTCATTAGACATAAAGGGCCAAATCGATAATCAAAAGCCAAGTTAGAACCCATAGATAGAAAGTACAGAAAAAGTAGATGTTGGAACGGAAAGATTAAAGTTAACCTGGCCCTAATGGTTTGAATTCTTTTAAGAACTCCGCAGTTAAACGTGCTCGCCCTGGAGTAATGTAAAGATGGGTGACCACCTGGGAAGGATCCAAGGGTCATTAGATAAAAGATCAAGGGCGAAAAAGTCAAGGGCAAAATGGGAATTTCGAAAAATTAGACAAAGTAAGGGCATTTTGGTAATTAAGAGAAATGTAAGGGCATTTTGGTCATTTGACAAAGTCAAAGTCAAATAGTTGACCAAAATATCAGAAAAAGTCATAGATACCCAAAAGATTGAGCAGAACTCACTGATTAACAGAGATTCGACAGATTGCTGAAAATCGGCCTAGATTTTAATTTATAGAATTTTGAAGATTTAATGGCCGAAAATAATTATTTGAGGTATCATGAGACTTTAATTAGTTCAGTTCAGGGCATAGAAAAATAAAGTGAATTTTATAATATTTTATAAAATTATTGCCTAATATACGATTAAGGCGAATTCCCAGAACAGAGGGAAAAATACCCGAAAATCCTGAAAATATAATTTTATTCAAAAATTAATTTTTAGACAATCTGGAGGGCAATTTGATGAAAGGAAAAGGGCTAGAGTATCAGTGAAAATTATAAAAAATTTTAATGCCCTAAAAGTTATTTGCCCGTCGGAAATACGTTTTTCAGGGATTTTTGATAGGATAAAAGTATCCTATTAATTTTGGACGAATTTCAGGAGTATTTTGGGATAAATATTTCGCCACATGGGTAAGGGAAATATGGAGATTAAAAGAGGAATAAAATATCTCCAGAAAAACAGAGAAAAGTTTACAGGAATAAAGTTATGTTTACCGGTAAAAAAGTGTATTCGGTAGAAGTAACCGAATGGTAACCGGTTTGGTTAGTGTAACCAAAGTCCTAACCAGATTTTTTAACCCCATGTACAGCCATTAAATGTTACTTTATGAAGACCAATTAGAAGTAAGCAAATGTCAAAGTGGTGGCTTAATATGAGACCATTAGATCAAGTTTTAATTTCAAGATTCAATCTTGGCCATCCATATTTTTATGAAGGTTTTAATAAAAAAAATTTGGTCTTCTTCTCCAAGCCATTTGCATGACATTTTGCAGCTCCAAGAGGCCAAAGAACACACCATTTTCATGGAAGCAAAGAGAGAAAAATTTTAAGAAATCACAAGGTAAGAAGTTAAACCAACCAAACCTATACATATTCTTGATCCTTGCAACCTCCTCTACCTTTTCCATGGATTAATTTCTTGATTAAACCCCTCTTTCTCAAGATTGAAAGTTAGGGTTCATGATGGTGAAAGTGAGAAAGAGAGTGATTTAGAAGAAATTAAAGGTTGCAACACACTCCTTGAATGATAGGGAGTAGATTGATGTATATATTGCTTGGGTTTGATGTTTGTATGAATTTTTGGAATCTCAAACCCTAAGGGGAGGTGCTGTCCAATTTTATATTTTATGAGAAAGAGTTGTTTTTGAGCTAAATAATGCATGAGAAGTATTTTGGGATCAAGAATATGTCATTATATGTGAAGAAAGTTTGAAAAATCACTTTCTCCTTACTTGGGTAGATTTTCGTCAAAATCTGTATGGGGTAGGAGGAGTGTGGTTTTGATGCTTCCAATGAGTTTAGAAGGAAAAATTGTGTAGGGTATAAGTAAGAAAAGGATTTGGGAAGCATTTAAAATCATAAGAGCAAGTTTCAAAGTTCTAATGGTGCTTAAAGAGCAATAAGGGTTATATTGCGTTTTTGCAAGTTTTCTTGCTTTGTTATGGCTGGAAATTTATGATTATACTCTTGAATGATGTTTAGGAGGTTGAGAAGCCAAAGAACCCATCGAGAAAGACCATCAAGAGAGGTTTAAATCCTAAAGAAAAGCTAAAGAGACAAGGTAGCAAAACCTTCTAGCCTTAATCTAAATTGCTTTGAAAATGTGTTGTGAATTATGCATGACTTGTATTGAAATGATGTTGATGGAAGTATGAATATGTGCTTTTGTATGCTATGGCCATATGCATTTAATTGTTACATATTACACTTTTATGAATTCACACTTAAATTGAAAGTTGTCATGCAATTTTATAAAGTGTGTTGGAAAGTTTTGCTATTGAGATTTCCAAAAATCTCATTATTCCCCCAACCAACCATGTAGGTGGAAGCTCAACCAAGGGTAAGAGCAAAATGAATGGTGATTCAAGAAGGCATAATGTTGTGTTTTAATGTATTAAAGCTATGTGTGATGTTTGAAACTTATGTTTAAGTGTGGTTATAAATATGTAAGTATAAACCTCTACATGGTAGTTAAGTAATTCCATGTGAATGCATGTATGATAATGAACAAGAAGTTAATGGTTTATCATGCATTTAGAGAGGTTTAAGAAGGGAAGAAGAGGCTTTACCAAATTTTTAAGAAAATGCTAAGTTTCTAAGCAAAGGGTTCCAAAACCCCAAATCTGCCCTGTTTTTGGAATAGCGATGACAATTAGCAAACGAAGTCCAAATGACTTGAAACTTTTCAGTTAAATACTACACATCCTAATATTTATAATGAGCCAAAGTTTGTTAAATTTGGATGTGTAGATAAGGAGTTATGATTTTCTAAATTTAAGACAAAAATCTGGAAAACTGGAAATTTACCAAATGAACAGTGATTTTCACGGAATAAACTGTATCATATGGGCAAGTTTTGGAACCAGTGAGAATTTTTCCCCTATAGATCACTTTATAAGCTTCAAATAGAAATTTGAACCACTCAATTTCAAGTTTTCTAGAATTAGTTATGATTTTTCAAATTTGGGCTAGAAATCTAGAAATTGACCAAATGAATAGTAACACATTTTTGAAAATTTTAAAGTTCACTTCTTTTGTTAATTTGAGTTATTTAAGGCCCTAAAGTGGTTCAATAGTGATATAATATGATGTTTATAAGGGAAAATAAGGAGTGTTACAGTTAGGGTAACCAAGTCCCTAACCATTAGTTACCCCTCATTAATGCTACTTTATGACAACCAATAGGATTTAAGCAAGTGATGGAAAGGTGGACAAATGGTAGCCATTAGATTAAACTTGCTAATCAAGTTTTGATCTCAACCATTCAAGTTTTATGACAAGATTTATTAAATACAAAAATTCCTCCATTCCCTTCCTTTCTTGACCGCCATTCTCTCCCTCCCAAGTGCTGGAAATTTTCGCCATTCTCAAGCTCCCAAGAAGAAGAAGAGCTTACATACAAGGTAAGGTTTCCAATCAACCAAACCAACCTTTATCTCAAGCTTTGTAACCTCCTCTACAATTATATCGGTCTAGATTCTTGATTAATCCTCTCTTTTGTGAGAATGGAAAGTTAAGGTTCTTGAGTTCCAAATGAAGAGAGCGATTTAGAGGAAACCAAAGGTTACAAAACACTCCTTGAGTGTTAAGGAGTCTTTTGATGTGTGTGTATATATATATATATATGCTTGGTTTGGTTGTTGGTTGAATTTTTGGAAACCCCAAGTTTATGGGGAGGTGCCGTCCTTGTGTATATTGATGGGGGAGAGTTGTGTTTGAGTTATTTAATGCATGAATGATGGTTTGGAAGTAGGAAAATGCAAGAATATATGAGAAAAAGTTGAAAATCCAAACTTCCCTCTTTGTTCTTTTTTTCGGCTGATTCAAAAGAAATAGAGGGAGTGGGATTTTGATTATTTTAATGCTTCCAATGGATTTAGAAGGAAAATTTGTTTTGTGTAGGGTAAAAGTGATGAATGGATTTGTGAAGCCTTTTTAAATCATAAGAACAAGTTTCAAAGTTTTAAGGGTCTTGAAAGAGCAATAAATGGAATAGTGCGTTTTTATAATTCTTTTGCATGGTTGATGACTTGAAAATGATGAATGTGTCATTGTATGATGTTTAGTTGAAACAATCAAGAGCCTATTGGGAAAGTTTACCAAGAGAGCTTTTAAGACCAAGAAAAACTAAAAGCTAAAGAGACAAGGTAGCAAAACCCTCTAATCTTAAGTTAAGTTGCTTTGGAAAATGTGTTGAGCTATGGATGACTTGTATTGAAATTTATGATGATGGAAGTCTGAATATGTGCTTTTGTATGCTATGGCCATATGCATTTAATTGTTACATGTTGCACTTTTATGAATTCACACTTATATTGTAAATTGTCATGCTATTTTATAAAGTATGTTAGAAAGTTTTGCTATTGAGATTTCCCAAAATCTCATTATTCCCAACTAACCATGCTAGGTGCAAGTGCAAGCAAAGGTAAGAGCAAGGTTAATAATGTTTGAAGATGGCATAAGTTGATGTTCTTGCTTACGGAAGTTTATGTGATATGTTTGGAACTTTATTTGCAAGTTGATGTAGTTATGTAATCATAAACCTCTACTTGGTAAGTAAGTAGATATATGCCTATGCATGCATGAATATATGCTAATATGTTAAGGAAGTAATCATTCATTGCTAGAGGTTGGGTTTTTATTAAAAAGAGGTTTTGGTAAATTTTCAAGAAGTGCTAAGTTTTCAAGTAAAGGGTTCCAAATCCCTCAAATCTGTCTAGTTTTTGAGTGGCGATGAAAAATAGCAAATGAACTCTGAATGAGCTGAAACTTTCCAGTTAAAAGTTGGCATGTTAAGCTTTAAAATGAGTCCAAGATCACCAAATTTGGACATTTGTACAAAGAGTTATGATGATCCAAAGTTGAGTGATAAATCTGGAAAGAGGAAAAGTTACCAATTGAACAGTACATTTTTACGGAATTAACTATATCAATTGGGCAAGTTTTGGAACCAATGATTATTTTTCCCTTGTAGATCACTTTATAAGCTTCAAATATAAATTGGAACCACTCAATTTTGATTTTTCTATAATTAGTTATTATTTTTCAATGTTAGGCCAAAAATCTGGAAATTGACCAAATGAATAGTAACTCATTTTTTTTGAAAATTTTCAATTTCACTCATTTGGTCAATTTGAGTTATCTAAGGCTTAAAAGTGATCCATTAGTGATCTATTATGAAGCTTATAAGGGAAAATAAGGAGTGTCACAACATTGCTTTATGAGCAAAAAATTTTGAGATAAATTTACATCTGAACAGCTAAATCCTTGAAAAATAGAGTTATGTGCTTCTGTTTTAACTTTTTTGGCCATCATGTTCTAGTTTTTAAATTGAATGATTCAATTTTCATAACATTTTTTGTATGACAGAAATTAGTCTTGAATTAAACGTGATTCAAGGATACTTGAGTTATAAAAAAAATAAATTACGTATCTTTTTTATTTTTTTCACTATTTGTATTCAGTTGGGCATAGGTATTGATTGATGATGAATGATTAATTTATTTTTTACTACTCCTTTGATTTAAAGGTATAATTTATTTATCTAATTTGATTAGATTAAAAATGTTAGTTAGTTATTATTATTGTTAAGATAACATTTGAAAAAAAAGATAAAAATTAGAAATTAGAAATTGATTCTAGATTTAGTGCATTTTTGGATTAGCAATGTAATTTGATTTCCAAAGTGAATTACAATCTAAAAGGTAAATATATGAAATAAATTTTATTTCGACTTACATGAAGATAAGGTAATGTAAACACACTTTAGTAAACTCTTGAATTATTGGTCATGTTGTTGTTGATAATTATAGGTAGGGATGAATATATTTTTCCTTTATTGGAGGTTTTGGAGGGGAGCTAAAGTTATTGACTATTTTACCCTTTCTTAAATTTTAAATTATGATATTTCAATAATACCCATTGTAAAAGTATAAAACAAACCCATTCGACTTCATTCATAGTCGTTTATCTCGCTGATTAATGTAATGGAATGTAATGATGATCACATGATTTTGTTTGGTTCATCGATCACCACTAAAGAAAGATGATGCATAGACATAAAACTATTTAGTTGAATTATAAAAAATATGAAAATAGATGGAAATAATAAGTTAAAAGATTAAATTACCCTTGTCTTAATATACACACATATCTTGAATTAAAATTGTATATTTTTTCCTACTCACATTATTATATTATCACAACCAACATTATTTGTATATATCCCAAAGAAGCCAAAGAAGAGACACAATTACAACCATGTCTGTTATAATCATTAAATTAAATTGAAGTAACAAGTGATCAATTTGCCCTTTGCTGTTTAGAAACAAAATCAAGGAGGGCTTTCAACCTCTAATGACAGTTGATCTCTTCTCTCTCACTGCCTTTGCACCTCATGTTATCAAGAGTATGTATGGAAATAGGTCAGATGTAACATCCTAAAATTTTATTTATTTCTTTGCTTTTTTTTAAAAAAATTATCATTGGAAAAGATTTATTTTATGATAATTGAAATTTATTTTTATGTTATGTAAATAATACATGTTTACTTAAATATAATTTTGAAATTTAAAATAAATTATAATATATACAAAAAAAGAAGGAAGAAAAAAAAAGGTAAAAATGGGTCATTTTGTAATATTTTAATTCTTTGGGTCAAATGGTGTAATTTTTACCAAAATACATATTCAATCATGCGGGGGGAGAGACCGTCACTTTCTGCGTCTTCACTGTTCATCCGTCCTGTGCGTCGTTCATCCGCCATTGTTGGATTTTAGAGCTTATTTTGACAAAATTACCTCTAATCACTAAACTTCCTTCATGGAAGTTGTTCTATGAATTTTTCTCTTTCATATGTTAGTAATTTTGTTCTGATTTGACGAAATTTTCAGAGTTAGGTTTTGAGAAGTTGCATTTTGACAATATAAGAGTATATAAATATAGAGGGATGTTAATGGATAATTTTAATTGGTTTAGATTTTTGATTTGGTTGTTTTATTATTTTATAATAATTTTTTAATCAGACTTAATATTGCCATTTACTGATTATTTACCTAACAAAAATGATATCAAACAGTTTGTTTTGGATTTTGGGAGTGCTATTGGTGATTTGATCGGTTTAGTTTGGTTATTAATTGATATGGGAATTTTAAATAATTTTTTTAGATAATATTTTTATTTTTGGGGTATATAGGATATTTGAACCAATCAAGTTTGAGTTCTATAATTTATTTTAGCTCTTTAGAGCCTATAATAATTTTTGAATAGATGAGATTTGAATTTGATGATGAAATATTAGGAATTTTGGTGAAACTTTAAATGTTGGAATTTGATATTTTTAGATACATTGAGGAAATATAGATATTTTAGTGATTCTATTGGACGAAACATGATTTATAGAAGCAAGAAATTAGGATTTTAATAAGTGTTTGATGATATTTGATTTATGTTATGTTGAGGATTTAAAGATAACAAATTTTTGAGATTTTTGGTATATTGATTATAATTTTAAGAAGTACAATAGAACTATTGGATGATCAAAAGGATATTGAGATAAAGAATTTGAAGTATGGTTGTAGGTGAAGAATTTAGGAAAACTTAAAGTTTGAAAAGAAGATGAGTTTTATTTAAGTTTATATATGCACTTGTTTTATTAACATTATATTAATGTGTGATTTAATCAATTGTGTAGATTAATTGTATTTTGGTGACTTGCGCTTTGGGCTTGGATTATTGTGGTATTGCATAATTGCTTAAGCGTGAGGTAACTGCATTTAATTTATTTTATAAGCTTGTCATGGGTTGTAAGATGTTTTGAAAAACATCTTTTGAACTGTAAGTCTTATCTTGATTTAAAATTTACTTATGATGATTACATTATGAAATTAACATTAAGTTACCTTTAGACACGAAGTTCTATATGTTTATGAATCATTGGTGAAGCAGATAATATTTTGATACTATATTTATATTAATGACTCTTTATATGGTGTGATGTTGCGTTATAATCCAGAGTGTCTTATTTCCCCAATACTTGAGCATTACTCCACATGTGCTCGAGTATTGCCACAAAAATTCCAAGATTTTGATCCTGTGCTCGAGCAATTTACTAGTAATGCTACAAGTGTACACACAAACACCTGCAAAACTTTGACAAAACACTCCGAAGCTTAAGTTAGTAGTGGTTAATCATCAAAACAACAATAAATCAACATTACTTACAATTCATTGGGATTCACCATTCCCAATTCTCTTCTGATATTCATGAATTGTTCCCTGGCCAATAGTTTGGTAAAGATATCAGCTATTTGAAGATGAGTTGGAATGAATTCAACCTTGACATCTTTCCTCTGCATATGATCCCGGATAAAATGATGTTGAATATCGATGTCCTTGTTCTGAGAGTGATGTACAGGGTTCTTGGCAAGACTAATTGTGCTTGTATTGTCACAGTAAATGGGAATTTCATCGAACACCATCCCTAGGTCTTGTAGTTGCTGTTTCATCCATAATACTTGAGCACAACAACTTGCAGCTGCAATGTACTCAGCTTCTGTTGAGGATAATGACATTGTTGATTACTTCTTGCTGAACCAGGACACCAAAGCTCCTCCAAGGAATTGACACCATAATACTTGAGCACAACAACTTACAACAGCAATGTACCAAGTTTGGGATTTGGTACCCAGGCCAAATGATCTTCCAGTCATTGGTTCAAAACGGGTTTTTAGAAACAAACTTAACGAATGTGGAGTCATTGCCAGAAACAAATCAAGATTGATAGCTAAGGGCTACAATCAGGAAGAAGGGATTGATTATGAGGAGACATATGCTCCCGTTGCTAGATTAGAGGCAATACATGTTTCATTGCTTTTTCTTGCTTAATGGATTTTAAACTTTTCAAATGGATGTCAAAAGTGCTTTCCTAAATGGTTTCATCATGGAAGAAGTTTATGTTGAACAACCCCCTGGTTTTAAATATATTTCCAAACCAAATTATGTTTATAAACTTGAGAAAGCTCTTTATGGTTTAAAGCAAGTACCAAGAGTTTGGTATAAAATGTTAAGTAACTTCTTAATCATGAAAGGCTTTGTTAGAGGTAAAATTGATATAACATTATTCATTAAGCATTCAAAGTCCGATATGTTAGTTGTACAAATTTATGTTGATGATATTATAGTATCAGAACCTACAGTGAAGGTTTTTATTTTCTTCTGTTATTTTACTTCCTTAACGCCTCTTTCCTCTGTCTCATCAGATGTTCAAAAAGTGGGTGTTGTGGATGCCATGGAGCTACTGGAAATAATGGGTGCTTCTTTTCTCCGTTTCCACCTCTTTTTTCCATCTCATTCTCCGCCTCTTTCCTTCAACGTGGATGCCGTAGAGCTTCTCATAGAAATACAAAAACATATAGCTCACTTCCTAGAATCCAATATGGGTGTTGTAGAGCTTATTAACACAACTATGGGATGCTGAACCCGAAGTTTGGGATGTATTAGTTGAAGTAAATATGTTATATATATGTATGTATTATTTTTCCTTTTAAGTTTGGGTAGTAAATTTATTTTGGGAATATGTTGTTGCTGTTGCTACAATTATCGGATAGATATCACTACTTAGTTTATGTGTTGAATCTAGAATTGAAGTTTAGTGCTATTATAATTATTTTGAGCAGTTTGATCTATTGGAGCTTGATTCTGTAATAGTTGTTTCATGTATTTCAAATCCTAACTTCTTCATCCTTATATGTTTGTCTCGCTGATTTAGGGAGTTTAGTTAGGATCTAATACTTTAAGTCAATGCTGGAGCATAGATTGAGAGTATTTGAAAAAATGATCACAATGCTCAAGTACTGAGGCACAATGCTTTCAGTAAAGTCAATGCTTTCAGTTGGTGCTTGAGCATAGAAAGGTATTCTGACAACAAACCATGTCAGTGATTGACTATTGAATCTTAGTGCTTGAGCACTAATAATGCTTTTAAAAAATTGCTCGAGCATTTGGTGCAAGTATTGAGAAAATGTATGTTTAAAGTACTCAACACTCGAGCAGGCACTGAGTGTACTTGCACAACCTGCTGGAGCATTTTCAGAAAGTATGAGAGAATAGTAAAATTTTGAGCTCGATGCTCGAGCATTGGGTGCCAGTGCTCAAGCAGTGGCAATGCTTCCAGTCACGGCTGGCAGCATTCACTCACAGCAATGCCTGATAAACATTCAACACTCGAGCATTAAATCCTGGTGCTCGAGCATTGGCTCTGCTGCTGGCCTGTGCTGGAGCATTCCTTGACAGCACATAGAAAAAGCTTTAACACTAGAGCACTGAGTCCTAGTGCTCGAGCATTGGATCTGTTTTCTCCTTCTACTCGAGCATAAGCTAACAACACAGTCTGTAAATCATGTTTTGAACTCGATGCTCGAGCATTGAGGTCCAATGCTCGAGTGTTGGCCATACTTGAACTTTATACTTGAGCATTGAGTGAAAGCATTGCATTTCTGATACACGATGCTCAAGTATTGAGATGCAGTGCTCGAGTATTGACACTGCTTGCATAAATGCTGGAGCATTTAGTGACAGCATTGCATAAAATTCTAAGTTTTAAAACACAATACTCGAGATTGAGTTTCAATGCTTGAGTAATGACAATGCTTTGACTTATTGCTCGAGCATTTTCAGAAAGCACTGACTTATAATTTTGAAAATCAATTAGAGGCATGCCAACCTTAAGGATTCAAGTTTCAAAAACAATTTTCAATTCCATAATTCCTTTAACACAAAAACATTGATTTTATTATCACTAAAACAGGGCATCATCACAAAATTGTCTTACATAACAGTTAGCCCTAGTTATATATCAGTTTGCCTTGAGATTGTGTCTATTTTTTGAGGAGAAACCTAAAGCTGCACTATAGAGAACTACTTATTTTCCAAAATTATGAAAAGATGATGATAGTATATGGAGTTGACTTTTGAATATTGCAATGACTTTATGAAAATATACCTTGAGTATTATGGACTTTTTTGCATATTATATTTATGCTCAAAATGGAATTTGTTAATTTTATTAATGAGATGATGTGGGTAAAATCATGATGAATTTATTTCAAATTAAAGTAATTGATTACTTTTACTTGTGCTCCAAAAAAAATGAAATTTACCTGTAAAATATAGCCTTTTATGATTAAAAGATAAAATTTGTTAATTAATCTTTTAAAATATTTTATTTAACTAATTATAAATAAAAAAATCATTATATCGTTTTTATTATATGTATATTATAATGTCATTTTATTTTGAAGTAAGATTTAAATTTTAATCAAAACATAAATTAATGTATAAGGATAAAATAGTTAAATTGTGGTTACCATTTCTTCCTTACCCTCTTAAATCAAATAAAATATCTCTTATTCTCACTTCACAAATCAAACAAGGTAATATAATCTCGTTATCCATCCTCCCCTTCTCCACCCTCAAACCAAAGAAACCTAAAACACAAATTTGCAAAAACTCTATACGTTAACGTGAAAAAACCATGGTATGGGAACTCGGACCGGACCGATCAAGTGAAGCTGGAAACCGGTGATTCGACCGACAATCCAGTTCGAGTTAGATGTTGAACTCAGGTCATGACGACTCGGTTCAACTCATCATGACCCAGTAACAACTCGGTCGGTCCGTCGAGTTGGGGTCAATCGTGTTACTTTTAAAAAACAAGCAAAGGGGTGGATTGTAGCTCGTACCACCTACGCGACGGTAAGACCCACACCCCACCACCGTTGAGCTTCTCATCACCAGTAGTGATAACGACTTCCAACCATCAGCATATATGAAGAACAACTATCGTCAATGACAAACCCATGGCTTGCAATCAGAAAAGAGAGGTAGGAGGAGGATGAGATAATGGATCAATAATTCCAACATCACCTAAGTCAAGTGTTACAGCAAATCCACTTCTTAAGCACGAGGCTACCATCAACTACCTCGAGGATGATGATGAGATGGAAGAGAAATAAACGGAAAAATGAGAGAAATCGAGGAAAATAAATCACAGACAGATTAAACTGAGACCAAACTCACAGAGATACATGAGAACAAAAAGATTATAGCAGGTAATTAATTATTCGTCTTCTCCCTCCATTGGCAGGATGAGATGAGCAGCCACAATCTCAGCGGAGCTCGGCAGAGGGAAAGGCATAGGCCAACATGTCGTAGAGGAGTGCGAGTCCCAAATCTCCATGACGGACATGAACGCAGATTTCATTCAGCCTTTCTAGACTCTGTCCAACTTTCTTTCGTGGGTCTTGAAGTTTTTTGAAAAAGTATTATCTAGTGCGGAACAGCTCACGACCACTCCTCCTAATGGTGACTTTTATCTTCATTTTCAATTAAATGAGGTTTACTTATCCCATGCCTCTCCTCCCAATGATTGATGTGGCCTCTCCTCCCAATTAATAGTACACAAGTTAGTATAAATATAAATATGTAAACTATAATTATTTATTACTTTGCAGTTTAGATTGGTTTGGTAATTATTATTTTGTTAATAATAAAATTTACTACTTATTTTTTGAAAATTTCAATTTTGAATAGCTTGATTGTGTCAATGTGTAATGATATTTATTTTTAATTTTTTATTCCTCACCGGTTTCACTCTGATCTAACCTACGGACCCTTAAACCAATGTGTTGTCCAAGTCACCCATCTGTTTCCTGTGGTGAAGTCAATGATCTCGTTTGGCTGAGCTTATAGAGAGCCTAAACATAAATTCAACAGTGTTTTTTCTCAAAATGAGATAATCGCCTTCACGTGTTTTCTTTGATTTAGGTAAAAGTATTTCTTTAATGTGTGCCTCCCTCGTTAGAAATCTTGGTGCTTCAAAATCTTGTTGCAGTGATTTTCTCAATTGTTTCTTAGGCTTTGTTTGGTTGGGAGAAAGGGGATGGAAGGGGAAGAAAAATGATCCCCTTCTCCCATTTGGTATGAAAAATTGGAGGGGAGGGGAGCAAAATTTTGGCTCCCCAATCCCTTCCTTCCCCTTATTTTGCATCCCTCCAAAATGGAATTTTTTTGGAGGGATGCAAAATATTCTTACTAATATACCCTCAAATATTTTACCTTATTCCACAATGCCCTCAAACCCTCAATACTCCATTCAACTTCTCACACTCCTCTTCATTTTTCCACACTTCGTATATGCTTTACTGTGTATTCGGCGACCTCCAAAAATGATTTATAATGTAAATATATTATTATAAATAGAACATATTATTAAATTTAAAATAAAATATGATTGTTTATAAGAAATATTCTTCGATTTCAAAATATTTTTATTTATTATAAATAAAAGTGTTATTACATTGAATATATTATTCCTAAAACTAATTAAAAATAAAATTATATAATTATGGTTAAGAATCTATAATAAATATTAATTAAAAATATTAATGACCATGTAAGGGTGTAATGGTAAATTAATCATTACATCTCATCCCTTTCTCTTTTGAACCAAATATAAAACCCATTCCTTTCCCTCCCCTCTAACATAATTCCCCTTCCATTCCCCTCCACCGAACCAAACGTAGCGTTAATGTCGGTGTAAGTTTGCCAACGATGCTGTGCATCTCATTGCTAATGAGATTTCTTTATCTTCTTACTTGGATTTGATCATGTTAGCAATAGCCACCTGCCCTCTCCATGGCTACCTCCTCCCTCTCTGCCTGCCTCCTCCGCCGCCGCTTCTCGTCCTCTTTCCCCATTTTATCGCAACTCGTCAATACTACATCGTCGCCATACACAAGGCCGCCGCCGCCGCCTCTATCACGGTCTCCACCTCCACATTATACTTACAGCCCTCGCTATCGAATGCCCTTGAACTCTTTAGCGGTTCTTGGTGCCTTTTCCTCGCGTGCCTTCTCGACTTCCTTTCCTGACGATGACTCTGAGCTTGGACAACTCGGTGATAGCCTAGGTGATGATCCACTAGTTTTCCCGGAGCTAATTGAGCAACTGGGTGCTGGTGTCACCAACGGAAACGATTCCATTTTCCCTATTCAAGTTGTGACAGCGATGCTTGATGGATTTCATGATCTCACTGGATTGCCATGGTGAGTCTTGTTGACGTATGCTTATTTGCGGATAAAATTTCTAGTACAGACCATGAGCATGAATTGGTTTTATCAAATATTTTCGTTTTCATAATTTTCTTCTTATATTTTGCTTTATTGATGTTATCATTCATTCTTCAATCCTTAAAATTCTGGTTTATGATCATTATTCAATGTTCTAACTTCAACATCTGATCGAATAATTGGTTCCCAGGTGGATGGTCATAGCTTCCTCTACCTTGGCTCTCAGAATCTTAATACTTCCGGTGCTAATTTTTCAACTTCATAAGGCACAAAAGATTGTCGAGTTTCTCCCTAGATGTAAGTGGCCAATGTTCCGCTTTGCACTTTTATAAAACTGATTGCTCCTGATTAGCTTGTGACATCATCTTGTATACAGTTGACTCACATTCTCTAGTCTTGCCTTCATTGCCAGCAGTGATCTGCATCCCCCCTGCTTGACTGAGTGCATGTGGTAGGGGTTAATCTTTTGCATCTGAGTATTATTTACCAAGCAGAGATCATATAACTTGTGTATTTGCACATAATGCCTGCAAACCTCTCGATTTTGCTTGGCTGTTCTCCACTTTGAAAGTGTGTTTTTCCTTAATTTTATTGACAGATTGAATGCTGATGGCCTTATATATAACATTCATGTAAAAATCTTTTTCCTGCCTCGTATATTTGTAACCTGCAAAATTAATTGTATTTTATTAATTTTTGTTTGACTCCATTTCTTAAAAGTGCCTCCTCCATTCCCACCACCTATGTCAAATAGGAGTTTTAAAGGCCAGTTTTTGCTATTTGAGAAGGAGAGAAAAGCTATTGGATGCCCCTCACTTCTTTGGCAGCTGTCTTTCTTGACTGTCCAGGTGATATGTCTATTTTCAAAGGGAAAAATGTTATTGAATATTAAATAGAAAATAGTCTTCATTATGCCTATACCAACACATCCAAATTAAAAAAACCAACAAATGCAATAAGGATTATCAATAAGACTGGTATGGCCAATCATACCACTCAATTCTGCATAAGGATAGAACTTAGGACAGAGTAACAGACTAATAAAGAATATGGAATTATGCATGGATGGGTAGGTCACTTATACGAAGATTGGAAGTATCAATTTTGTTAGGAGCACAAAGTCTTAGCCTCCATACTTAATGAACTTGGAAGATATGTTATTTAAAGGAAGTTTTAGAAGATTATAATTTATTGCATTTTTCAGAACGGAAAAAACATGGAAGGAGGAAGCAACACAATCAGTGTTAAATGACTAAAATTAATCCTATTTTTAACTTTTTCACCTTTTTCTTTTTAATTCATCTACAGGTTCCATGTTTTTTCTTGTGGATGGCTAGCATACGGAGGATGTCACTGGATGGTCACCCTGGTTTTGACTGTGTAAGGCATAAAGACAAGAATGCATGCTTTTCTTAATTCTCAAATATTGCTATAAGAAAAAGGCTTTGTTGTTGTTGTTGCTGTTATAAGAAAACACTATATATTTGTGAAGTTACTTTTGAGTATAAACAACGAAGATCCAATTCAATTGGATAGGATTTATGTGACAGATTATAAAATGATAAAGACCTAGCTTTAAGGATGCCATCTCATCTAGCGTTAGTGATTAGACTTAGTTTGAGAAATTGCTGGAGAGAAATTATATAGCACTGTCTCTAGATATGCATGGCATGTTTCATTTGGCATTGAAGAATTTAGACATATTACTTCTTTTGCAGGGTGGAGCTTTATGGTTCCAAGATTTAACAGCGGTCCCTCATGGTTGGTCAGGTTTCATCTTCCCTTCATTGATAGCTGGTTTGCACTATGGTAATGTTCAGGTAATCCATTTGGATGAGGAATTTAACCTGAAAATTGATTTATCTGTTTACCTTATGTTCTACATTAACTCTGTCATACATTTAACATGAAATGGTCCATTGTATTTGCAATTCTGTCGTTCATGGAATGATGCTAGCACATTAGTGATCCATGGCTTACATGGCACAAAAATTATATTCTTTTTGTTTGCTTGTATTTTGTAATACTCAAAGAAATGCTGAGGTTTTTTATTTATTTTTCCGAGAAGTCTTTGCAATTGATTTGTCTCAATTCAACTTGTCCCTGCAACTATTGCATTTTCTTCTGCTCTGTTTAGATTGTAAAGTGATGGATGTATTGTAGGTTTTTTTTTTTTGAAAAAACAAAACGAAATAGAAATTCTGTTGGGCATTTTTACCCCTTAATTCGGTTTCTTTGTTCCCCTAAGGGCAAGAGTATATTTGTGATATGATATGTGCTAACTTTTTATTTAATTGATTTTTCAGATATCATTTCAGAAAAAATTAGTTGAGAAAGCAAGTGGTGTTCTTGCCTTGCTAGCAGATGTGAGTACATGTAACTTGTATAGCATTTCCATTGTTACTATTTCATAAAGTTTCCTTGTCCAAAAATAGAGTTGCTACTTGATTTTTTAGTTTGCAAAGCGCTAGATGAGTCTGAAAAGAGCAGTTCTTCAATTCATAGAATAAAAAACAATATTTCCTGCAATTGGTGACGATTGTCTTTGTTACTGCAGCTTTACAAGGGCTATTTGAGGTTTCTTACAGTGCCCATATTCTTTATTGTGCTTGCTATTCCTCAGGTAACTTTGATATGTTCTGTTTGTGTCAGTAAAATGTTGTTTGTTGTGTAATTTTTTTGTTCTCTAATATTTTTGATACTCTATGAAAAATTAAATTTGTTTAAATGTTAGTCAAAGTGCACCCTCTGGTTACAGTTCTTTTGACCTCATAATGTGAATCTCACCTAAAAGAGATATGAAAAGCTTGATTGTCACAAGAAGCTGCAAGGATTCTGCTCTTGAATAGTGCTATTAAATTTTTATTGGTGACCTTTCTCATTCATTAAGCTTATTGGTTCCGGCAATAATTCATCTTTAGTTGCATTCTGTCTTACTTCTGTGAAAGATAAAATTAATGAAATTTCTTTGATCTTCTTGTCATGGTTCACATAGAGAAGAGCACTTTGCTGGCATCATCAACATCAGTCCATGTAATATAAAAGCTATAGGGAACAACACTATTCACAAGTCGTGAATTGTGTGGCTCCTCTCACAAAACTACTTTGTTATGCTCCATGCTTCTTTTCATTTTATATTCCTTCAATCTTTCTCCACACATTTTAGCAAGGCTTGAATATAAAAAACTATAGGCTCAAACTTTGAGAAACTTTTAATTTAGTCTTAAATTACATCTTTCATATTCCCCATGCATGGCATAAGGTAAAAGATCCAGATTCTAAGTAAAAGTGCACTTCAGGGCTCAATAATTTCCTTCTGTAAATTTTACAGGACATTTAATGATCAAGGCATTGTAAAAATTTGATTTTTTAATAATAAAACTTTCGATTTATTATTGCAGAAAATTTAGAACTTTTATAATATAAGCCAATATTTACTTCGATTACTATCCACTCTTGCCATGTGCTGAAGGTTGTCGTTTGTATTCTCCATTCATGTAGGGGAGCCTAGTCTATTGGATTACAAATAGTTCTCTAACCATTGTTCAAGTAAGATGCCAAAGGTTGTTTTTCCTTGGTTATGTTGTTTGATACAATGTTCTGGAATTAGCATTCAAGAATGTTTATCACATGAACTATGCAGCAATTGATACTGAGACATCCGGTCATCCTTGCCAAATTGGGGCTACAAGACAAGAGTAGTCAAGAAATGGTTTCTGAGAAATCTGGTGCTCCCCAAATTGTTGTCTTGGATTCAGAGGGGTTACAAGACAAGAACAGTTCTTTAACAGTATCTAAGGAAACTAGTGCTCCTAACACAACTCTTGATTTTCCTGAAAAGTGGTTAAAAATACCTGCCGAGAATTTATCTCCCAAAGAACTAACTTCTGTGAGTGGCTGAAAATGCAATTTACATGTTATTAAGACCCTGTTATGAATGAAAATCTTTTATTGATTTATGGTTTCACTTACTAACAGTTTTCAGTTAAAGTTCAAGCTGGTGGGGATAGAGAGAATGCCATCCTCTTATTAAAGTCAGTTGTTCTTTCCCAAATTTGAAAAATTTTAGTTGAATGAAAAAGAGTGGGAAAAAGTTTATTAGTAAACCCCCAGTGATATTTTCTTAAGCCCTATATGAGATTGATACGTTGTACTCATAACTTCCATATGCAGACTAGCACTTGATAAGGATCCTGAATATGTAAGAGCTTTGGTTTTAATGGGGCAGCTTCTATTGCAGAAGCAATCAAATGCTGAAGCTACTGAGTGCTTCACACGTGCAATTTCCAAGGTGTAAATTTAAATTTAGCTTTGCTCCATTCCACAGGGAAAAATGTCATTCTGATTTTCAATTTTTAAGTACCTTTTCATCTGTGAAGTAAAATTTAATCTGATGTGCTTTGAAATTATTGTTAGTGAGACTTTATGAATTATAACTGAACATTTTATCATCTAAAGTACTTTTCTTGGACAATATCTAGTAATTTGAAAACTTTGATAGTGCATGTATGATGAATATTAACTTTACCATTGGGCTCCTTATTGCTTTCTCTTCTATGAAGTTCTTTGTTGCGTTCCAATTTTTGGCTTGTTTGCTTCCTTGATCATCTGTTGTTTCTTGGTTGTTACCCAGCTTACTCTTGCTGGCCAGCCAACTGAAGTGGAGGATGTTGATCTTCTAATTCTTGCGTCCCAATGGGCTGGTGTTGCCTGTGAACGTCAGGTGAAGTTCACACCTCAAATTTATGTTGAAAGCTCTTGGCCAATTCTGGAACAGGCTTGGATATGCAGATTACTGGGCAGAATACTGAAAAACCTTGTGTAGAATGTCTATGTTGCCTGAATTTTCATTTATCTTTCTTAAGAAAGAGAGAAAAGGGGGACAGTCTGTCGATAGCATGGGTTTCAAAACCTGTGGGCATCTGACTCACCAGTGCATCATCTAATAACCTCGAGCATGTTAAGGCTGTTGTTACCTGAACCATTGGTTGGCATGGACAATTTTAGAAGCCTGTTTCCTTGGAAAGATTGCAAGGATTGAGTGCATTCTGGTTTCTTGAGCATGTTAAGGCTGTTGTTACCTGAACCATTGGTTGGCATGGACAATTTTAGAAGCCTGTTTCCTTGGAAAGATTGCAAGGATTAAGTGCATTCTGGTTTCTTGACAGATTTTTTCTCTTGGGCAGGGAAAGAGGGCTGAAGGACTTGAGCACTTTGAAAGGGTTGCGAATATGGAAGAACCTGAAGATCCGGCCTGCAAAGCTCATTATTTTGATGGGTTACTATTGCTTGCGAGGTAAGACTTGAGGTAATTGCCTCAATGTTGAAACTTCAATGAAACACCACCAATTCATAGTTTATTCATTCTCTATGTCATAGTTTATTCATTCTCTATGGTTACTTGGGTATCCAGCACTCTATACGATGACGGTCAAAAGGGTGAAGCTGCCAAGTATCTGCGTCCTGTTGTTGCTTATAAACCTGCTTATAGTAAATACTTGGAAGCATGTGAGCAGGATGAAGATATTGCGAGCGATCTTGCAAACAGCAGAAGAGAATTATGAATTATGATTTCAAGTTTTGTCTACCAATTCCCTTTTTGAACAATTTTTTTTTTTTTTAAATAGTAAGTTGGGTTCCAAAGATGCATCAGGATCAGGATAGATCTTATAAGTGGTATACTTCCAAATTCTCGCCATTATGTTTTCATTGTTAGCAGTAAGGTTCAAATCCACGTGTTTGTGGATGAGCCAAGTCCTTGTTAACTGGACTAATTTTTGGTGGTTCACATTTTTTCCCTTCCAAAAAATGATATGCTAAAGTAAATCTTGTTATCCATTGGATTCATTGGGTTTACATATTTATTAACCCTTGATTTCTAGTGTAATGAATATTTATTAAGTTTGTTTTGGCTATGATCTTTGATTTATAAAAAAGAATCCTTGCAAAAAGAAGGCCTAAGCAATAGCTTGGAAGATCCCGGAGAAGAATGATCTCACCCGAGGTGGTGTTTGCACCTCTAGCTAGTAAATCAGCGAAACTGTGAGAACTTAACATTTAGATATCTTAATCTGAGAATTAAATAGATCTATCTCATCAATCTTGGATGTCATCGTATTAAGATTTAGATATAAGTTAATTTACTTTTTCTTGTGGAAGTTACAGAATCTAGTTTAATGATATATTTATTATTTTTCTTTAAATAAATTGTTTAACTTCTAAATTGATAGATAATCTAATACAATACATAAGTATTTAAGAATATATATGATAATTAAGTAATTTATTTAATTTTTTTAATATTTTAGAAAATGTCAACCACTTTTTATATAAAGGATCATAGTATTATATCTGGTCCTCCACAAGCAGCGTTCCCCTGCTCATTTAAAGATCCATCTGCATCTCAAGTTTTGTCTAGTGCAACATCCCAGGTTTCAAATGCATGTATTAGTGTTAGTTAAGCAAGATTAAGGGTAGCCAAGTGTAATTCTTGTTTATTAAGAATTAAGGTCTACCAAGGTTCAAAAAACTAGACCGACCAACGAACCTGCTGAGGCAAAGTTTAGGGTTAGTGGGATAGATTAGGGTTAATTCGGCTTAAACTGAAATTGATTAAAATAATATAATTTATTTAAAATGTGTGAAAATATTCACATCTAATTATAAAAAATATTTAATCTTATTAATTATAAAAATATTTAATCTTATTGAATATATACAAAGGAAGTTACTGGTTTAATTTTAAGAAAATAATTTTACTTTCTTTTTATAAGCTAGCCAGATTCAAAATGAATCAATAGGTACCAAGGTTCAAAAAACCGGACCGGACAACGAACCGGCCGAGACACTGGGTCAAGGGTCAGAGGTTGAACCGGGGTCGAATCGGGGGTTAACCCGGGGGTTGACCCGGCTATATAAAATATTACAAATTATTTTGTAATAACAATCTATGCATTAGGAATCCAAATATCCATGTAATAATCAAAGTTCTAACATTTTAATACAGATATCAAAAGTTCAAAATAGTAGATTTTATCATCTACAAATCAAAGTCATCACCATTAAGTTTGGGAATCTCCTAATCAAAGTCATCATCATTTAAATTTTGGGAATTAGGTGAAATTGGGAGACATGAACAGTAAAAGTGAGTGAACAGTGTGTGAACAGTGTATGAACAGTGTGTGAACAGTGTTGAGCGGTCCAACCGCCCAACTCGGCGGGTTGGGCG